>JAQZBX010042403.1:0-22024 GCA_029593785.1 Cabassous unicinctus | reverse complement strand
AAAGCACAGGCTCTCTTGGCACCCTTGCTGGCCCCTCCCTGGCCCCTGGGCCCAGTTCTGGAGGGAGCAGAGTAACCCTCATGCATGTACTGGGAGAACGTATGTCTGAACCAGGACACATGTTGCAGGCTTGCAGTCCCAGAACTTGCCCTGAATGTAGAAGGCAGTTCACAGAGCTCTCCTCCAGAGCACTGTAGAACAGGCAAATCGCAGCTGCCTGGGGCAAAGAAAGATTTGCTGGCTGTGGGGCACACAGTGCCGTGCCCAGCACGAAGAGGAGACATTGTTTCCTAGTGAAGAGAGGAAATTTGGATCTGTGTAAATGAGGAAATTGAATTCCTAGGCCACGTGAGCATGCCCAGGACAAGACATACATGCAGAAATGACTAGAATGGACACTATGCTTGTGCCTCAGGCTATTCTCTAAACTTACTGTTAAGACAGCTAAGCTCTGAAGGAGAGCACTCACCCAAACTGTATTAGTCAGCCAAAGGGGTGCTGATGCAGAAGACCAGAAATCGGTTGGTTTTTATAAAGGGTATTTATTTGGGGCAGAAGCTTACAGTTACTGGGCCATAAAGCATAAGTTACTTTCCTCACCAAAGTTTGTTGCCATGTGTTGGATCAAGATGGCTGCGACGTCTGCCAGGGTTCAGGATTCCTGGGTACCTCTCTTCCCAGGGTTTGCTTCTCTCTGGGCTCAGGCTTGTGTCTCTCCACAAAGGCAGCTGTAGACTATCAGGCGAACGGCTCGTCTCTTTTCCCAGGGCCCTTTCTCCTTCCTTACGACGAAGCTCCTCTGTGGGCTTATGTCCCCGGGCTCCAGCATTAAAACTCAGCATCAGAACTCCAATATGAAAACTCCAACTAACTCCTCTGTTCTGCCATGTAGTTTTATCTGTAAGTCCCTACCCATCAAAGGGGCGGAGACTCAACATCCTACTGATGTGGCCCAATCAAAGCCCTAATCATAATTTAATCACGCCCAGGTACAGACCAGTTTACAAACATAATCCAATATCTATTTTTGGAATTCATAAACCATATCAAACTGCTACACTCCACCCTCTGAATTCCAAAAAGACATTACAATATTCAAAAAAACCTTAAACCAGTAACAATGCTAAGTCTAGAATCACATCACAATCAGTTTAAAGAAATACAGTTTATCTTGGGGCAAAGTCCTATCTACTATGGACCTCTGAAACGTACAAAACACTTTATCTTCTTCCAGTACACAAACGGGCAGATAAAGGAAAAACATTTCCAATATCATAAGGAGAAATTGGGAGGGAAACATGAGTCATGGGTCCTCTACAGTTCAGTAAACCTGCAGGACATACTTCATTAGATGTCAAAGTCTGAGGGTCATTCTTAAGATGATGGTTTCTTTTCCCTGGGGCCTTATGGGGACACACCTTTTCCATAGACTTGCCCAACGGCCATTTTCTTGGTTCCACCCTCATCAAGCATCTGCGTGTTGACCAAGCTCCAGACCTCACCCTCCAAGAGTGTTGGGGCAATTGCCACACTGTACCCAAACTTGGGGTTAGAGTCTTAACCCCCCCCTAGTACAGTGATGTGAAGAGAACATTCCCTCTAACATTTGGCATACAGGCTCAACGCTCTCAGAGCAATGAGTTGACTACCTGGCCTTCCCTAAACCATGGGGGACAGGGACACCCTTCTCAGACCTATGGGGTGGTAGCCTTAATTGTCCCAATTCTTGAGGAATGTGCTCCACCCTCTCTGTACCCTGGGGTGGCAAAACTCTCCCTGAACATCATGTGAGAACATCCACCCTCTTCAACTGCCAGGGCAAACTCACCCTCTGTACACATGGGGGGGTTCCTCACTTGGCCCAATGTGATGTCTTAACTCCAGATCTCAGCTTCTATGGTTTTCCTCTTAAAACTGTTTCCCCTTCCATCTCTCCCACCAATGTCCTTTTTTGTCCAAGCTGACAGTGGTTTTGTTCATACAGCTCTCTCAAAAAGTTTGTTGGTTTAGCATGCAGGAAGCAGGGGTGCAAGACATCAGACAGTAAGACAGTCCACAAGTCTCTCCTAGATAACTGCATTTTGAATCCTGATTTACAAGTTCCAAGTTTAGTTAAGTCCTCAGATGGGGCACTATCATCTAGAAGCTTGATTTCCAGAGGCTTGGAATTTCCAGAATCAGTTTCTCTTTTCTTTATGCCCAAAAGTTCAGTCCTCAGTTTATCTCTCTCATCTAGCATTTTGCTATAAGCTGCAAGGAGAAGCCAAGCTACATTCTCTGAGTTTACTTTGGAAAGTTCTTCAGCTAAATGCCCAGGGTCACCATTTTCAAATTCTGCCTTCCATAGAACACTAGGAGTTAATCTTGCTAAATTCTCTGCAACTTTAAAACATGGATCACCTTTCCTCCAGTTTCCAATAATAGTTTCATCATTTACTTCTAAGGCATCATAAAAAGTCTCTTTAGCATCCATATTGCTATCAACAGTCTCTTCAGAGCAATCTAAGCCTTTTCCATCTAGCATTTCACAATTCCTCCAAAAAATACCCCTTACCCATTTATAAAACCATTTCAGCATTTTGGTAATTGCAAAAGCACTACCCCACTCCTGGTACCAAATTCTGTATTCATCAGCCAAAGGGGTGCTGATGCAGAATACCAGAAATCGGTTAGTTTTTATAAAGGGTATTTATTTGAGGTAGAGGCTTACAGTTACTGGGCCATAAAGCATAAGTTACTTCCCTCACCAAAGTTTGTTGCCGTGTGTTGGAGCAAGATAGCTGCTGACATCTGCCGAAAGTTCAGGCTTCCTCGGTTCCTCTCTTCCTGGGGCTTGCTTCTCTCTGGGCTCAGGCTTGCATCTCTCCACAAGGCCAGCTGTAGACTATCAGGCGAAAGGTTCATCTCTTTTCCCAGGGCCTTCTCTCCTTCCTCACAACCAAGCTCCTCTGTGCGCTTACATCCCCAGGCTCCAGCATTAAAATCAGCATCAGAACTCTAATATCAAAACTCTAACTAACTCCTCTGTTCTGCGACGTAGCTTCATCTGTAAGTCCCCGACGTAGCTTCATGTGTAAGTCCCCGCCCACCAAGGAGGTAGAGACTCAACATCCTCCTGACGTGGCCCAATCAAAGCCCTAATCATAATTTAATCATGCCCAGGTACAGACCAGTTTACAAACATAATCCAATATCTATTTTTGGAATTCATAAACCATATCAAACTGCTACACAGGCCAATCTGCAAAGACTGAGAAAGGTGTTGTTGTTTTTTTTCTTTTCTGCTTTCTTTTATTTATTTTTTTGTTATTCCTGGCACTCAAGGAAATATCTGACATAACACTAGTTAGGTGCATGCCTAAGGAACACATGCCTCAGTGTCTGAATTTCAGAGATAACACATTAAAATATCAAAATTTCCAGGTTGCAACAAAAGACTACAAAACATACAAAGTAACAGGAAAAAGAATTGGAAGCCATCAATGAGGAAGACCAGAGCTTGGACATGTCAGACAAAGACTTTTAAAAAATGGTCCTAAATATTTACAGAGAGCTAAAGGAAAACATAGACAAAGAACTAAAGAAAATCAGGAAACAGTAGAGGAACACAGAGAATGTCAATAAAGAGATAGAGGGAAGCGGGTGTGGCTCAATGGATAGAGCCCCCGTTTACCATATGGGAGGCCCGGGTTCACTTCCCGAGGCCTCCTTGTGAGGGCACGCCAGCTCACGCGGCGCCGTGGGCTGATGCGGCAAGACCTCACAGCAAGGGGGAGATAAGCAGACACAGAGAAGACACGCAGCGAATGGACACAGCAACACAAGCGGCAAGGGGGGGATAAATAAATAAAATAAATAAATCTTTTAAATAAATAAATAAATAAATAAAATATAAAGAGATAGAAATCATGAAAAGGAACCAAACAGATCTGAAGCCACAGTAACAGAAATTAAAAATTCCCTAGAGGGGTTCAACAGTAGATTGAACTGGAGCTGGAGCAGGCAGAAGACTCAGTGAACTTGATGATAAGACAAATGGAAGTATCCAGTCTGAGGAGCAGAAAGAAAGAATGAAAAGTGAACAGAGCCTGAGAGACCTATGGAACACCATCAAGCATGCCAGTATACACATTGTGGAAGTCCCAGAAGGAGAAGAAAAAGAGAAAGGGGCAGAGAGAATATTTAAGGACATAATGGCTGAAAACTTCCAAAATTTAACAAAAGACATGACTATTCACATCCAAGAAGCTCAAAAACTCCAAACAGGATAAACCCAAACAGACCTGCACTGAGACATACAACAACCAAATGATCAAATGCCAAAGATAAAGAGAGAATTCTGAAGCCACAAAAGAGAAGCAACATGTTATATACAAGGGAGGCTCAATAAGATTAAGTGTCAATTTCTCACTGGAAACCCTGGAGGCAAGAAGGCAGTCAGATAACATATTTAAAGTGCTTTCAGCAAGAATTCTCTATCTGCCAAAACTATCGTTCAAAATGAGGGAGAGATTAAGACATTCCCAGATAAACAAGAGCTGAGGGAATTTGTTACCACTAGATAGGGCCTATAAGAGATGCTAAAGAGAATTCTGTAGGTTGAAAGGAAAGGACAATAGACAATAGATCAAAGCCACGTGAAGAAATAAAGATCTCCAGTAAGGGTAATGACAGGGGTTAATATAATTGCCCACACTATTGTATTTTTCGTTTGTAACTCTAATTCTTACTTCCTACAGGGTCTAAAATGCAAATGCAGAAGAAGTAATGACAAATCAATGGTTTTGGACTTTTAATGTGTAATTTGCAAAAGAAATAAATAAAGGTGGGGAGGAGTATAGGGACAAAGTGTATATATGCTATTGAAGTTAAGTTGGTATCAAACCAAACGAGATTGTTATAGATTTAGGATACTGAATTTAAGCCCCATGGTTAAACCACAAAGAAAATATTGGAAAAATATGCACAGAAAGAAATGAGAAGGGTTTCTAAAGAGTTCACTATAAAAATGGGCAAAGGACTTGAATAGACATTTCCAAAGAGGATGTACACATGGCCAAGGAGCTAATCAGTAGTTTCTACTTAGATCTACTTAGACCTAAAATGGCTGATTCAGGTTTGGAGTCAAATTGATGCTCTTTAGACATTAATTTCCCCAAATAAAAGTGGATTTCTACATTTGGGCTGTACCTAAAATATTTTAGTGCTATCAAAATGGTTTTGTATTTAAATTGAAAATCTGGGTTCTGGGAGTGACTCCTGGGTACCTGCAGAGTTCTTCCCAGCCACACCTTCTGCCAGCCGTTCAGGTAGGTTAACCCAATTTAATTAACCAAACACTTATTGGGTACTCACTGTGTACAAGCAAGGTGCTCCATTGCTGAATGCTAAAAATAAATATAAAAGGCCCCTGCCTCCCTGGAGTGCTCAGACTCCGCCATAGCTCAGTGTGAAGCGGCCCATGGTAAGTGCTTCACACAGCAGTGGGGGAGAGAGGGCAGGAGGGGTTCACTGGACAGAGAGGTTTGGGAAAGGAATCTTTAGGGGGCTGGGTTGAGAACGGTGTCCTGCAGGAAGTAGTAGGACCCCGAGAGGTGGGTATGGGGCTCAAAGGAAAGGCATTGCAGGCCAGAGAGTGGGCCTGTGGTGGGAACCAGTGCATCCGTTGGTGTGGCCAGGGCAGACAAGGGCCCGGGCAGGAGGCGCGGAGCTGGAGACACTGGCGAGTACACGAGGTCAGGACAAACTTGACTCTGAATTCTACCCGATCATGAGAGGAAAGCTACTTAAACCTTTCCACTTCCTCTGCCAAGTCATTCTTCTCCTTCTCCCTACCACCCTGTGTAATTGCCCCTTTTATACCTCTCTAGCCTAGAATATTCAGGAGGGAATATCGAATCCCTGAGAAGGGATTCATCGTGGGCTCTGCCCCAAGAAAGGCTGCTGGTGGCGCTTTCACCCACTCCCCTGAGACCTAGAAGGCACCCCTCTCTGGATGCCCACGGCAATTTGTCACTGACCATGATGCAGTTTAAAACAGGTGTGTGTGTGTCTCTCCCGTGGCTCCAGCATCTGAAGGGCAGAGACCAGTTCCCACTCATTCAGCCTGAGAGAAAATCCCCAGGAAGCGGTGACCCAGGGGGTCTTGGAGGGTCAGGCTTGTCACGTGCGGGGGGGGGAGGGCTGGTGGGGCAGCCGGGGGCCAGGCGACCCCTGCACACAATGTCTCCCCCTCTCCCTGCACCTGCCACTAGAAACCGGTCAGCAGTCCCTGGGAAGCATGGGCCACTAAGAGGGAAAGCGTGTTTGCAGTTTAATTCTGCCTGGTGGGCAGCCAAGTTTCTTTAATAAGCATATTTCAAGTCCTGGTAACATTGGAAGCATGGTAGCCACCCCCACCCACCCCCGAGCCGAATGAGTAGACTCAGTGTACACTCGTGGTACACGCAAGGTGCTAAGCATCCCGGCAACAGGCTGGCAGGCTCAGTTTCCCCAGAGCAGGACAGGGCAGGGGGTAAAGCGGGTCTTGCTTCCTGGGACCTGTGGCTGGGGAATATATTAGCTTCCTGTGGCAGCCTTAATAAAGGGCCCTGGAGCGGGTGGCCTGAAACCACAGGACTTTATCCTCTCACAGCTCTGGGGGCCAGAAGTCCGAGATCAAGGTGCCAGCCAGGCCACGCTCGCCGTGACGACTCCAGGGCAGCACCTTTCCGGCATGGACGCCCCTTGGCTGCCTCACTGCCCCCTCTGCCTCCATCTTCCTCTGGCCTTCTCTATCTCTGCATCGCCACTCTCCCTTGGTTTCTCTTTTATAAGGACCCCTGCCATTGGATTTAGGCCCCACCTGGATAATACACGCTGAGCTCATCTTGAGACTCTTAAACTAATTGCATCTACAAAGAACCCCTTCCCAAGTTAAAGTCACATTCACAGGTACAGGGTATTAGAAGTTGGGACTTTTTGGGGGACCCAGATCAGCCCACTTTGGGGGAGAGGCAGGTTTAGGCCTATGGGGGGAGGGCAGGAGAGTGGCTGCTCCTGCCAGAACCCCAGGAGGGCCGGGCCTCGGGCTGGCAGGCAGCGGGCAAGCAGCACCATTCACCGGGGCCAAGGCTGGATAGCCGTTGGTCCACATGTCGGGGACCAAGGCCAGCGTGCCGGCCCCCGGGGCAGCACACAGAGCCCGGCAGGGAGAAGCTGGCGGTTCATGAGGCTGGGCGAGGCTAGGGAAGGGAAGCTAAGCCTGAAGCGCTCAGGGCAGCGTTGCTGGGGCAGCACTAAAATCACATTCCTAGACCGCTTAAGGATCCCAAGAAGGCGGAAACTGTACTACCCTCGTCCTGCTGCAGCCAGGCCACCACGCCCTGCTGGGAACTAACCTGACTTGACTCCTTGGGCCTGAGCTGGGCCTCCTCTTGAGTCCTTATCAGCAGAGCGTGTGAGCCTGAGGTCACGCAGGGTCTGCGGGAGGGACAGTAGCCAGTGGCCACGCAGGATGGGACCTGGTGTTGAGCTGGCAGGTCAGCGCCCTTTTCCTTCCTTGCTTGTGGCCAGACACTCCTGGCCACTCATACTTCTGGATTTCAGTTCCATTCAGCAGACCCACTGTTTGCTCCCTACAAGAGGGGGAGGGAGAGAAGACATGGGCAGTGGTGGGAACAATGCCTCAGAGACATACTAATTCTACAGATTACAACAGGAAGTGGGCCTGGGACTAAGGAGGTGGAGGAGTCGCTGGGGGTTGCGATCGCTGCACGGCCTGCTGGCCTACCTCGGGCCGGTTACTTCATCTCTCTCAGCCTAGGCATTCTTGTCTATGAAATGAAGATCAAAATAGAACCTACTTCATAGGGCTGCTATGAGGATGCAATCAAACAGCCAAAGAAAGCACTTAGCACAGTGCCTGGCATGTAGCAAACATCCCCGAGTGCCAGCTATTATAAACCAGCAGCCCTGGAGGGGGACCGTGATGGGGGCGGGGGGATTGGTGGCTGGGAAGCCACAGGGCACCCGTCAGCAGCAGAGGCTGGCGAGGTGGCCATGTCTGGAGGGTGAGCAGGCCATGCAGCAGGCACGAGGGGACAGGGGACAGCGGCAGGTTGGGGCCATGTGGAGGGGCGGCTCAGAGCCAGGTGGAAGTCTTTGGAGGTCAAGGGAGGCTTGTGGGGGCTGAAGGAAGCGGCCCTGTGCAAAGCCAGAGGAGCCCACAGAGCCCCCAGCTTGTACCTGCTCAGAAGGGGGAACCGGGACAGCTGCAGAAACGTGCTCCGCCTGAAGAAGCAGCCGGGGTCAGGGATGCCATGCCCAAAGCAGGAGCGCGCAGCAGCCCGGCTGCCGGCGTCGCAGCTCATATCACGGGGCAGAAGCACCTGAGGAGGCGGGGAAGGTGTGCAGGAGGAGCCGGGTCTGCTGGGACTCCTGTCTGGAATCCAGGTGTGGCCTCCCTAGGTGGGCACCTGGAATGTGCGGCACCACCAAGTGAATTCTGGCACGTTCTCCAGGCTCAGGGCAGAGGCGGCACGAAAGAGCAGCATCTCACAGGTAGGTGGCCCTGAAAGGAGGCTGGGGAGTGAGCTCGTGCAGGGGCCTGGCGCACGGCCCAGTGTCCAGTGGATGCCGAACCCACCAGAAGCTCCAGAGCTGACCTCAGTGCCTTAGTCACAGGGCTTCCGAACAAAAGGCCACCAGTGGGCTTAAAACACCAGTCTGTTCTCTGGAGCCCAGGAGCCTGCAGCCAGGGTGTCGGCGGGGCGCTCCTCTGAAGGCTCTAGGGGAAGGCCTGCCTCGCCCTTCTCATGTCTGACGGTACCCAGCCACTCTCGGCATCATCTGACTTGCAGGCACATTACTCCAGTCTACACCTCCGTCATCATATGGCCTCTCCCTGTGTCTTGTGTCCCTTCTCCAACTCCTATAAGGACCGTTTCTCATTGGATAAGAGCCCACTCTACCCCATATGACCTCATCTTAAGGAAGTCCATCTGCAATGATCCTACTTCCAAATAAGCTCACATTCTGAGGTATTGGGGGTTAAGACTTCAACATATCTTTTTGGAAGATACAATTCAATCCATAAAAGTGAATAAGCCTGGGGAGCAGATGTAACTCAGTGGTTGAGCACCTGCTTCCCATGTACAAGGTCCTGGGTTCAATCCCTGGTACCTCCTGAAAAAAAAAGTGCATAAGAATGGCCAGGGCCTCCTTCCTGGTGATGGTAGACTCATTCAGTTCTAGGGGCTTCTTGCTGGGAGCAGAAGTTATGCCTCTCCCTAATGGCGGACTGCTAGAGGCCATATATTTGCACGATTCTTTCTTCCAATTGTATAAATGACAAGATGGGACAAGAACGGGGCAGAATCGTCAGCCTAGGTGTCGCAGGCTGTCAGGGCCAGCGTGCTTTTTCTAGCCACATGGAGGTCCAGCTATGCTGAAAATTCCCTGCTCCAGAGCACCTAAAAAGAAAGCAAAGATAATATGGAAACCTCGGAAACCAAAAAGTGAAGTAGGAACAGCAATTCAAAGAGGCAACGAGTGCCACGACCAATAGTTGCTCTAGAGATTTATGCCAACCCCATGGGGTCAGGAGATAAGGTCCAGGACAGTGAGGGAACCAGATGAGAGGCCCCACGGAGAGCTAGATCCCCAAAGGGCAACTCCACAGTGAAGGGGCGAACTGAAAATGTGCATGTGTGTCCCCAAAAGGAGCCAAAGAGGGAGACGCATCTGCTCTAGATGAGGCTTTTGGTGCAGGGGGCAAATTAATGGAATTAATAACCATAAATTCATCCTCCTGTTATTTGTGGCATGAATTCAAGAAACTACATGCTCAAAAATTCCTGAGGCAGAGAAATTGATTTAAATGGTCTTGGGTTGAGAGCAACCCCAGGCACACATCAGAGACAAACACAAATTCCATCTGGAGGAATATACTCTCAACACAAGCCTCAAAAATTCCCTACAGGTCAAGTTTCAATAAATATGAGTTCACAATTTTTAAAAAAATGACAAAAACTTGAGAAGAAAAGTCACCAAAAGCAAGAGTTAAAAAAACAGCAGAATCAGATATTAAAATGATCAGATATAAAATCTATGATAAGTATGTTAGTGGAACACTCTGGGTTCTGGGCTTCTAGGTTCTTGGCTTATGTCACATAAAAGAATTTAAGGACATGCCATAGGGTAGGCAAGGAGTCAAGAGCTTATTAAGAGGGAAACAGATGTGGCTCAAGCAATTGGGCTCCCGTCTACCACATAGGAGGTCCAGGGTTCGATTCCCAGGGCCTTCCGGTGAGAGGCAAGCTGGCCAACGCGGCGAGCTTGCCCAGGCGGAGTGCTGGTCCGTGCAAGAGTGCTGGCCCATGCGGAGAGCTGGCGCAGCAAGATGACGCAACAAAAAGAGACACAGATGGGAAGCGGCTGTGGCTCAACTGGTTGGGCTCTTGTTTACCATGAGGCAAGCCGGCCCACGCGGCAGTGTGGTGAATGGACAGCCCACACAGCAGCGCTGTGAGTGGACGGCCCGCGCAGCGGCTTGCCTGCATGGCAGCACAGTGAGCTGGTGCAGAAAGATGATGCAACAAAGGGAAACAAATGCACAAAATGCACAGCAAATGGACACAGTGAATACATGCAGCAAGGGGGGGATAAATAAATAAATAAAAACAATAAATCTTTAAAAAAAAAAGAGAGAGACACAGAAGAGAGACAATAAGAGACGTAGCAGACCAGGGAGCTGAGGTGGCGCAAGAGATTGAGTGCCCCCTCTCCCACTCCGGAAGGTCCCAAAAGCAGTTCCCAGTGCCCCCTAAAGAGAAGACAAGCAGACCCAGAAGAACCCACAGCGAATGGACACAGAGCAGACAGCGAGTACAAAAACAAGGGGAGGTGAGATACTCAGTAGAGGGAGTGGATGTGGCTCAAGCAGTTGAGAGCCCGCCTCTCCCATCGGAGAACCCGGGTTCAGTTCCTGGTGCCTCCTGAAAAAACAAAAACAAACAAACAACAAGCAAAAAAAATGAAAAAAACAACTCAGGGAAGCTGATATGGCTCAGTGGTTGAGCACCAGCTTTCCACATACGAGGTCCCAGGTTCAGTCCCCAGCCCCGGTACCTAAAAAAACAAAACACAACAACAACAAAAAAATCTCAATGAATGGAAATATTATTCAGCTATAAAAAGGAAGAAAGTACTAATACAAGCTATCAAATGCCTGAGTGAAAGAAGCCAGGTAAGAAGGCCATACATTCTATGAATCTATTTATGTTAAATATTCAGAACAGGCTAAATCCATAGAGACCAAAAGCAGATTGGGGGCTACCAGTTCTGAGGAGAGAAGGGAATGGAGAATAAATGCTTAACTGGTCCAGGCTTTCCTTTTGGGGTGATGAAAATGTTTTGGGGGAAGCGGGTGTGGCTCAATGGATAGAGCCCCCGTTTACCATATGGGAGGCCCTGGGTTCGCTTCCCAGCGCCTCCTTGTGAGGGCAGGCTTGCGCGGCGCAGTGGGCTGATGCAGCAAGACCTCACAGCAAGGGGGAGATAAGCAGACACAGAGAAGACACGCAGCGAATGGACACAGCAACACAAGCGGCAAGGAGGGGATAAATAAATAAAATAAATAAATCTTTAAAAAAAAAAAAGAAAATGTTTTGGAACCAGAGAGAAGTGATGGTTGGCACAACATTTTCAATATACTGACTGTCACTGAATTACTGTTTACTTTTAAATTGCTAATTTTATGTTATGTGAATTTTACTTCAAATTTTTAAGAAGCTAAAAAGAAAAAGAGAGAGAGAGAGAAACCTCAATGAATGGAGGATTTCTATTTTCAGCCATGATGGGGACACTGAAACTGGACCTATCCACCCACCATAAACAACTAGAAAAGTGGACAAAATATATGAAAGAATAGATTTCAGACATTGCACAACAGGCAGTGCAGAACTGTGATCTTTGAGAGAAAGGAAACAAAGTTAGCCCTATAGATTTCTATCTGAAGGCTCTTTCTGGGACTTTTATGAATTTCTAGATTCAGTTTACTTCTATTTTGTTTGGAAGTTTTTCATCTATATTCATGAATAAGAGTGGCTTGTCATTTTTCTTATACAGTCCTCATATATTTTGGTATTAAAGATGCAATACTTTCATCAAATGAGTTAGTGTTTCCTCTTTTTCTTATTCTAGAATAGTTCATGGAAGATTTGATATCTTCCCTGAAGATTTCATAAAACTTGCCTGTTTCATAAAACTTGCTTGTACCTGGTATTTTATTTGTGGGAAAAGTAATATGTTCTTTCTGTATGGTATAGAACTCTTTCAAATTTCCTCTTTCTTCCTGACTTAATTTTAGTGTTATTGTTGTTTTTGTTCCCTAGGAACTTATTTCTTTTTTTATCTGAATGTGAAAAGTTACTGATAGAAGGGTTTTCATATTCTCTCACATCTTTTATAATGTCTGCCGCATTCACAGGCAGGCCCCCCTTTTCATCCCTTACAATATTTATTTGTGTCTTTTCTTTTTTTCTAGATCATCTTGTCAGAGATTTGCCAACTGCATTAACTCTTTCAAATAACTAGCAATATTAGCTAGACGTGGGTTCACATCTGAGTTAGAGAAAACTTCCAAATAACAATAATTTAAAACAAGACAGATTTTTTTCTCATTTTCAAAATGTCCAGAAGGTTCAGTCCAGGAAAGTATGGTGATCCCCAATATCATGGAACCAAGCTCCTCAGAGTGTGTTGCTCTTACATAGTGACTTCATCATTGGCAAGGAAAAGTCACTGACTTTTCCAAATAACCTTTCCAAAGGCTATTCTTTTGTTCAAGATGGCCACTGGAGCACCAGCCAGAATTCCAGGCAGGAAAGAGGAGGGAGGGGAGACAGGCACGCCTTCTCTGTTTATGCCTCCTTAGAACTGCACACACCACCTCTGCTCATCTCTCACCAGCCAGAACGTAGTCATAAGGCCATATCAAGTTGCAGGAGTCTAGGAAATGTTTTGTTGTTTCTCCCTCTCCCATCTTTTGTGCTTTCGTTGTCCTACATTTTATTTCTGCTTATGTTCTAAACTCCTCAATACAATGTTTATTTGACTTTAAACAGTCCATTATCTTTTACAGAAAATTTTAAATGAGAAAAAGTCCATTATATTTCCTTTTTTCAGTGGTCTTCATTCCTATGTGTATATCCAGGGTTCCATTTGGGATCCTTTTTCTTCTGCCTAAAGAACTTTCTTTAATAGTTCTTACAGTGCATGTCTGCTGGGAACAAATTTTCTCAGCTTTTGTTTATCTGGAAACATCTTTTTTGAATAATATTTTCACTGGATATAGAATTCTGGATTAATACGATTTTTTCTTGTAGCACTTTTGAGCACAAGATGTCTTCTGGCATGCCTTGCTTCTGATAAGAAATCAGTAGTAATCTTATCTCTGTTCCTCTGTATGTAATATATCTTTTTCTCTGAATTCTTTTTTTTTTTTTTTTTTCTTATTTATTTATTTGAGGTACCAGCACCGGGGATTGAACCCCAGAACTCATATGTGGGAAGCCGGTGCTCAATCACTGAGCCACATCAGCTCCCTCTGAATTCTTTTAAGATTTTTCTCTTCATCACTGGTTTTCAGCAATTTGGTTATGTTGTGTTTTGGAGTGGCTTTCTTTATATTTATCCTGTTTGGGGTTCATTGTGTTTAAAAGTTCTTGTCTTTTAATCACATTATCTTTGTCATTTCTGAGTCTGCTTATATTGACTGATTTTTCTCTTAATTATGGAACACATTTTTCTTCTTGTTCTCACATCTAATCCTGGACATTATAAATTCTACATTTTTGAGGGTTGGGTTTTGTTGTCTTCTATTAAAGAGTGCTGGATTTTGTTTTAAGAGCAATTAAGTTACTGACAGACTAGGTCAAGTTTTTTCAAGATAGATTTTTTTAAAAATTGTGGTAATATGTATAACACAAAAAGTTCCCATTTTAACTATTTTACATTTGGTGTATTAATTCCATTCAAAATGTTGTGCTACCTAACATCACCACCATCCATTATCAAGCTTTTTCATGACTCCAAGTAGAAACTCTGTATATATTAAATAATATCTCCCCATCCCCCCACCCCTTGCTCTGCCCTGGTAACGTCTAATCTACTTTATGTCTCTATGAATCTGCTTGTTCTAGATATTTCATATTAATGGAATCATATAATATTTGTCCTTTTGCGTCTGGCTTATTTTACTCAACATGCCGTCTTCAAGGTTCATCCATGTTGTAGCATATATCAAAATTTCATTGCTTTTAATGGTTGAATAATATTCCATTGTATTTATATACCACATTTGATATATAATGGATAAATTATATCCATTATATACAAAAAATAGATGAATGGATAAATTCATCTGTTGATGGACATTTGGGTTGTTTTCATATTTGGGTATTGTAATTAAAGCGACTATGAACTTTGGTGTACAAGTATCTGTTTTTGTACCTGCATTCAATTTTCTTGGGTATACAACTAGAAGCAGGATTGCCAGGTCCTATGGTAACTCTATGTTTAACCTTTTAAGGAACTGCCAAACTGTTCTCCACAGTGGCTGCACCATTTTACATTCCCACCAGCAATGCATGAGGGTTCCAATTTCTCCACATCCTTGTCAACACTTTTTATTTTCCATTTTTTAAATAATAATCATTTTAGTGAGTGTGAAGTGGCACATCCCATTTCTCTGATGACTAATGATGTTAAGTATCTTTTCATGTGCTTATTGGCTATTTGTAAATCTTCTTTGGAAAAAATGTTCAATTCCTTTGCCCATTTTTTAATTAGGTTGTCTTTTTATTGTTGCATTGTAGCAGTTCTTTACATATTCTGGATATTAAACCCTTATCAGATATATGCTTTGCAACTATTTCTCCCACTCTGTAAGTTGTCTTTTCATTCTCTTGATAATGTCCTTTGATGCACAAAGCTTTTTTATTTTGATGAAGTCCAGTTTAACCTATTTTTTTTTCTTTTATTGCTTGTGCTTTTGATGTCATATCTAAGAAATCATTGCCAAATCCAAGGTCATGAAGGTTTTCCCCTGTGCTTTCTACTAAGAGTTTTATGGTGTTAGCTCTTATGTTCAAGGTGTGTTTTTTAAGCTTTGTTTGGACAGGTGTTTAATAGCTTTTATCCTGGAAATAGTTTAGCCCTGCTACTAAAGCATGACATTTCTGGGTTTGCTACTGAACACCCACTATATTTGATGAAGACTCTCAACTCTGACTGGTTTGAACATGATATGTCCTTATTTTGTGTGAGCTCTAGGAATTGTTCAGTTTATAGTTCTCCAACTGTTTTTTGCTCAGCCTCATGGAGTTTCACCCCATGTATTTGTGGCTTAGTATTCAGTAATAGTCTCCAGATTTCTCAAATTCTTTCTCTGCATAGGATCCTCCTCTCTGGGATTCTGTCTGCAAACTCCAGCTGCTTCAGCCTCCCCAAATTCCTATCTCTTTCTCTCCAACTCACTGAGACTTGTCATGCTCTGCTTGCATTCACACTCATGACTAGCTTGGGTGTTCCAGAAATACAGGGTTGGTTTACTATTAGAAAATCTATTAATGTAATTAAACATATTAACATGTTAAAGGAAAAGACACATATAATAATTTCAGTAGACAGATGCAGAAAATCAGTAAAAATTCAACAACTATCAATGATTTAAAAAAAAACAAAAAACTTAGTAAACTAGGAATAGAAAGGAACTTCCTTAATCTAATAAAAAGTACCTACCAAGAAACTTATAGCAAACCTAATACAAAATAGTAAAATATTAAAAAGCAATCCGTTGAAAATCAAGAACAGATCGAAGATTACAGCTTTCATTGCTTCTATTCAACATTATTCTGGAGGTTCAGGGCAATAATATAATATGAAAAATTAAAGGTATAAGATTGAAAAGGAGGAAGCAAAATTGTCACTTATTCATTCACAAATGTGTATTAAGCACCTACTATGTGCTGGGCATTGTTCTAGACACTGGTGATAGAGGAGTGGAAAAAAGAGACAAAACTCCTGTCATGGAGCTTACGCTCACGTCACAGGTGGAGAAGGGACGGGCAGGAAACAAAGGAAATCGTGTGGGCTTTTCAGAGCGCTAAGCGCTGTGGAGAAAAGCACAGCTAAAAGAGGGACAGGAGAGCGTCACTGTCCTTCCTGCACCCCAGCCTTGGACAGCAGTGCTGGGCTCGGGGTGCGAGAGCACAGGCAGACGGTAAAGGCTGCAAGGACGGGGGAGAGCGAGCCAGGGGACCCTGGGGAGACAGTGGTCCAGGCAGAGGGGGCGGCTTTGAGCTGGGCGCCCGCTGGCGAGTCCCAGGAGTGGCGAGGGGGAGGTGGCCAGGCGGAGTGCACCGGGCAGCGCACCCGGGGAAGGTCGGAGAGGATGTAGCCGGAAGGCGCTGGATTCCTCTAGGTTGCAAAAACGAATTTAAGAAGATGCCAGCTCAGTTAGGCCAGTGAAAAGAGTTTTTCGAGAGACGAGAGACATGGGTGCAGGCTCCCTCCAGGCGAAGAGCAGCGCCTGGGGCGGGCGGCTGCCTTCACTCAAGCCGTTGCTCTCCCCGGCGCTCGCCTAGAGCGGGGGGCCCCCGCTGCTCGCTGCTCTGGATGCCTTAGGACCCCCATCTGTGAGCGCTCAGGGGCCCACTGCGGGGGACTTTCGTTTGGAGTTATCCGGGGCTTCCTCTTGCCCCGGAAGGTCCCGGGGCCTGGCGGGTCTTTCCGGCTGAGTGCTCAGCAGCCGCCTTCCCTCAGGGGTCCCTCTTCCCCAGGCTGAGCGGCCTCAGCCTTGGGGGTGATGCCCACAGCAAGCACGGGGGCTGGGGAATTCTGAACACAGGCGTTTATGGCTTGTCTTAAATTTTTGAAAAGGATCGCTCTGTTTACTGTCTCGAAAGTGGATTATAAGAGAGCAAGGAGAGAAGCAGGAAATAAGCAGGAAGTGCTTTCCCTAGCCCAGGAAGGAAATGCCCATAGTGAATCTATTCTCAAAGGAGAGCCGACAGGATTTACTGATGGCTGCAATAAGGAACGTGAAAGAAAGGCAGCAGTCAAGGTGACTCCGATGTTTTGAATCTGAGCAACTGCAAGGATGGAACTGCCATTCATTGAGATGGGAAGATACTCCTTAAAAAAGAGCAAGATGGGGAACTTGCCCAACCAGCTCTCCAGAATAATGAGAAAGCTACAGTCACTGAGACACTACGTCTCAGATAGATTTAGGAAATCCAAAAGCAGACTCATTCAGATATAAAAACTGGATATAGAGCAGAGCCAGCACTGTATATCCCAACCTGATAACACCAAGTACAGGCAAGAAAGTGCATCAACACGAAATCTTATACCCTGTGGTGGGAGAATAAGTTGTATAAACTTCTGAAAACACTTTTGAATTAATTAGGAAAGTTCAAAACACACGTATCCTACAATTCCACTCCTAAGGGTACCTCTCTAGATACTCTTGCCAACGTGTACCAGGAAACAAGTACAAAAATAATTGTGAGCGTATATATATAGAAAACAAGACCATTTTGAATCATGGAATAACCACAGAATATGCAAAATTTTTTTAAAAAATTCATATTGGGATGTCAAAATTCCAGTGATCAATTCATTAAGTCAGTTTCATTCCCAGAGTTATTTAATAAATATTTTATTGAGAACCTACTATGTGCCCCATTATCGAGGAACGAGGTGAGGCTGGTTATCATGAACTGATTATCAAGACGCCAATCTGCTCACACAAACTTACCAAAACTTTCTTAACACGTCAAAGTATCATGCTTTCATCTTTAAACGGGCGTATTTACTCCACATGCTGCAAATCCATTGTGCTCAGCCATTAGCTGTATTTGGGGTGCTCATCATGACTGCTCTGCTTTAAAGCAACTACAGATTTTCTCAAAGAATCCCCATAACCCTGGCACCAAGGTCAGATCTCAGACCCACATTCGTCATGACACACGCAGGCTTAAAAAAAATGAATGAGCTGTCTGGCTTTCTTCTTTTAACCATACTTTTCTTCTGTCAAGGCTAACAGCACGCTCACTTGGATATGGGGTTTGTTTTGTCTTGTTTTCTTCTGTTTTGCCATATAATTAGGCTGGGTTGTCAGGAAACAGCCATTCCTCTGTGTTACCTGTGTTCAAGGAGAGGAAGATAGAATCTGACTTTTGCATATCTAGAAAGTCCCTTCCGGGAGCAGACTGCCATCTGGAAGCGAGGCTGAGAGCACACACAAGGAGGAACGCGTCGGGAGATAAAGGCAGTGCTGGCCACATTAGTGTCAGGGCTCCTTGCAAGACCCAGTGGCGGCTCCTCCTCTCACAGTCCCTGATACACTCCCAGCAAGGGAAACGGCAGGAAAGCCACAGAAGCTGGGCCCCTGCAAAACCCCAGTACATGAAGTCTGTCCTTACCTTTTCTTTTTGTGTGCCCGACTCCCTCCATGAGTAGGTGGCTCCTTGACTGCAGCCAGCCAACGAGGTCAGGAAGACAGAAGAGTGGACTGAGATAGAACCCCTGCTCGGCAACAACCTGCCAACTGGGTACCTTGGGCAAGTCATTGTTTACATGTATGGGTCTCAAATTCCTCTTCAAAATGGGGGTATATTAGTAAGCCAAAGGAGTGCTGATGCAAAATACCAGAAATCTGTTGGTCTTTATAAAGGGTATTTACTTGGGGTAGAAGCTTACAGTTACCAGGCCATAAAGCATAAGTTTCTTCCTTCACCAAAGTCTGTTGCCACGTGTTGGAATAAGACAGCTGCCGACATTTGCTAGGGTTCAGGCTTCCTGGGTTCCTCTCTTCCCAGGGCTCTGTTTCTCTCCGGGCTCAGCTCCTCTCTTTCCTCCACAAGGTCAGCTGTAGACTGTGAGGCTCTCTAGGCTTTGCCTCTCTCCACAAGGCCAGCTGTCAGGTGAATGGCTCATCTCTTTTCCCGGGGGCCTTCTCTCCTTCCTCATCAGAACTCCAACATCAAAACTCCACCTCTGTCCTTTGCCATGTCTTTTATTTTTGAGACCCCACCCACCAAGGGACTGGGCTCAACACCCTACTGATGTGGTCCAGTCAACGCCCTAATCATAACTTAATCACGCCCAGATGAAAAGACCAGTTAACAAGCATAATCCAATATCTATTTTTGGAATTCATAACTATATCAAACTGCCACAGGGGGTAATTCTAATACCTGCCTTGCCCATCTCATAGAGTTTTGTGAGACCCTAAGGAAAAAATGGATGAGTGCTTTGTATACAATGATAAAATGGCTAGAAAAATGTAATTATTGTTATTCTTAGCTCTGCCATGTGCAGTGAGACCTTGGGCAAGTTACTTAAGTTCTTCAAGTCTCAGTTTCCTCATCTGTAAAGCGTAAAAAAAAGATTATCTATCTTAAAATGTTAAAATGAGGTTTCAATAAAATAATATAAAGCAGATAAGGTTGGTTGGCTTACCCAAGCCCTGGGAGGACATCCCCACTTGAATAAGAAGTTAAAGGCTTGCTAAAGGAAAGCTCTTCATCCTTTCACATTTCCTCCTTCTTCCTGCCTGGAACATAGGTGAGAGGCCTGGAGGTGCAGCAGCCATCTTGCAACCATGAGATAACAGGCTTGAGAATGAAGGCTAAAGATAGAGAAACAGAAGTATGGAAAGAGCCTAGGATCTTGATGGCACCAATGATCTGCCATACCAGCCCCAGAGTACCTACCCATGAGCTTCTTTTTGCAAAGGAAAAACAATTCTTTTATCAGTATAAGCCTCTAAAGTAGGGTTTTCTGCTACTTGTAACAATATGCATCCCAAACTGATACACTATCTTAATTTATATTAACTCTGGTCCCTAGACAACACAGCTAAGGGTATGGGACCTGGCTGATGTTAAAATAAATAAATATTCAGTTATTCAAATCATATATTTATATAGTCATATATATCATATATATTTATGTTTGTGTATGTGTATGTATATGATTTTCCAAGCAAGGAATAAAATTGTTGAAGTTAAAGTTTAAGGGTTGGATGACAAATGTTGGTCATGGGACTATGAATAATTTGAAAATCCTCATACATTTTATAGGTGATAAAAATTACAGCTTTAATGTTAAAACAAAGAAGGTTATCAGTCAAAACTTTCCTCTTAATAAATACTTTCATTAGAGTAAATGAATTTGGAACCACACATTCAGGGTGACTAAAGGTGACAAGAAGCCAATGGGCAAAGATGTCTGCTTACACCTTCTTCGTGCAGACGTGCAGAGAGGAACATAAGAAGAGAAACCCCAATGTTCCCTGGCAATTTTGCAGAATTTTCCAAGAAGTGCTCTGAGAGATGGAAGATGATATCTGGGAAAGAGAAATCGAAATTTGATGAGATGGCAAAGGTAGATGAAATATGCTATGATCGGGAAATGTAGGATTATGGGCCAGCTGAGAGAGACAAGAAGAGGGGTCCGAACGCCCCTGAAAGGCCACTGTCTGAAGTCTTCCTGTTCTGTTCAGAATTCCGTCCCAAGATGAAAGCCACAAACCCTGGCATCTCTATTGGAGATGTGGCCACAAAGATGGGTGAGATGTGGAACAACCTAAGAGACGATGAAAAGCAGCCTCATGCCAACTAGGTGGCGAAGCTGAAGAAGCGTTACGAGAAGGATGTCGCTGACTGTAAGTCTAAAGGGAAGTTTGGGGAGTAGATATGGCTCAGAGCAAGAACCCAGGACCTCACTTGTGGGAGGGCAGGCGCTCAACTGCTTGAGCCACATCTGCTCCCTGTTCATTTTTTTTGCTTGTTGTCTCTTTGTTTCTGCTCGTTGTCTGCTTATTGCTGGTTTGTCTTCCTTAGGAGGCACCAGGAATCAAACCTGGGAATTCCCATGTGGGAGATGGACGCCCAACTGCTTGAGCCACATCCGCTCCCCCAAAACTGTTTTTAAACAAACTGTAGAACTCTTCATTGTCAGCAAAGTGAAGAGTCACTGCATCAAATTCAAGAACCTTCTGTTATTAAACACTTTGCAATGTTCTGTTATTTTTTTGTATGTTTAGAAAGCTGAAATGTTTTTTAAGTTAAACAGTATTAATTTTTTTAAGTAAATGAATTTCTTTGGATGAATTGTGTGTTTTATTAATATGTAGCAATAAACTTGATTATTTAAAAAAAGTAAATGAATTTAACATAAGAACACAATTCAGACTTATACACTGAAACTGCAAAACATTGTGAAAGAAATTAAAGAAGACCTAAATAAATAGAAAGACATTTCATATTCATGGATCAGAAGACAATATTGTTAGATGGTAATACACCTCAAATTGAGGTACAAGTTCAGTTCAGAACCTATCAAAATCCCAGCTGGCTTTTCTGCAGAAATTGGCAGGATGACCCTAAAATTCATAAGGAAATTCAGAGGACCCAGAATAGCCAAAACAATCTTTGGGGGGAAATAAGCCAGAGGACTTATACTTCCCAAGTTTAAAACTTACTACAAAGCTATAGTGCTCAAAACAGTGTGGTGCTGACATAAGGATAGACATATGGACCAATGGAATGGTGAATTAATCTCAACAAGGATGCCAAAACCATTCAATGGGGAAAGAATAGTCTTTTAACAAATAGTGCTGGGACAACTGGATATCCACATGCCAAAGAATAAAGTTGGGGAAGAGGATGTGGCTCAGGCAGTTGGGCGCCCACCTACCACATGGGAGGTCCCAGGTTTGGTTCCCAGTGCCTCCTAAAGAAGATGAGCAAGACAGCGGGCTAACACGGTGAGCTGATGCAACAAGATGACACAACAAGGAAACACAATGAGAGACACAACAAGCAGGGAGCAGACGTAGCTCAAGCCATTGGGTGCCTCCCTCCCACATGGGAGGTCCCAGATTCGGTTCCTGGTGCCTCCTAAAAAGATGACAAGCACACAATGAACAGACACAGAGAGGAGACAGCAAGTGCAAATGCTGGGGGGGAGG
>JAQZBX010042402.1:0-22028 GCA_029593785.1 Cabassous unicinctus | reverse complement strand
TATCTCCCCCTTGCTGTGAGGTCTTGCCGCATCAGCCCACGGCGCCACTCGAGCCGGCCTGCCCTCACAAGGAGGCGCCGGGAAGCGAACCCGGGGCCTCTCATATGGTAAACGGGTGCTCTATCCATTGCGCCATACCTGCTTCCTGCCATGAGGTTGCTGCATCAGCCCACCGCACTGCTCAGGCCGGCGTGCCCTCACAAGGAGGCCTCGGGACACGAACCCGGGCCTCCCATATGGTAAACGGGGACTCTATCCACTGAGCCACACCCACTTCCCTCAAGTGCATATAAAGATAAATACAATGCTTGTTCTACCATATTATATTACTTTATACTGCTTTTATATCCCCTGTGTCTTTATTTCTAGAAAAATTTTGCAAAGGTAATTAGCATTTATTCTGGTCTTCTCTACTTAGAAACCATCCTTATAATCATTATTACGACAACACTGGGAAATAATGTCAATTTTCCGAGGTTTTTCAAACTGGGCATCACTGACATTTGTACAAATTATTTCACCAATCTCAGTCTCAGATTCTTTACTCATCAGTATTAATAAGATAATGAATGCAAAGCTCTTAGCACAGGGCCTGGAAAATAAAGGGCTACCCAACAAACAGTAGTTCTAGTAGGTATTCTTGGAGATAAATGTTGAAGGCTATTCCTTGGGATGGCCATCAATATGTCAGAAATACACATTAAGGTCCTGTGCAAAGTAGGAGTTTAAGGTGCCTAGAGAGCCATGGCAGGTAGATTTTTCTACAGGAAACTTAGAATCCTCAGATGATTGTTCTCATAGTTTTTAATGAGGAAGCAACTCTCGCTCTTCAGAAGTCAAAAGGAACTCCTGAATGATTTCTCTTCTTTAGAAAGTTCCTGAGTCTCTATCTCCAGAAAGCTCATATCATCTGTTCCCCCATGCTATTTAGCTCTACTTTGGTCTCTTTTTGCATATCTATGGGGTGGTCCAAGCAGTCACCTCAGCTGATCCCTTGACAGAGATATACTGACTCCTGCTGTCTAGGACCCTGTAAAATCTAATTCTTGAAAACTTGGTGCCAAGCAGAAGTGAGAATCAAGTACTCATTAGGGTAGAAGGCTCCTGGGATGTGGGCCACACCAAGGCTGGGCCCTCTAATTCTATGATACTAGAATGGCCCACTCTTGGGTTTCCAGAATCACATTGTCTACAGACACTGGCTGTTCAGGAGGTTCTACTTTGTACTCCTCTAGTCCAGGGGAGAAGATTCTTCCACCAATCTCCTGCATTGTGGGACATAGCAAACAGTCATACCTAGGCCTCAGGAAATGACTGGATCAGGATCCCATGATTCAGAAGGAACAACTGAATCGAAGGTCTTAACCCCAGAGGTGCTGGAATCTTTCATCAAAGTAAGAGTGAACCCTCTAAGGATAGGAATCTGGCCTCACCAATGAATCAGCAAGCCCAGCAAGACATGGGCAAGACCATAGTAGATATTACTTTGGTAGCAATTTTCTCTTAGATTCATTGGTTCAGAGAGAGATACCTGTTTAGTGTACAGGAACTTCAGGGTAATAAGGCCCTGGTTCCAAGCTTACTCCCTGGACTGCCTCTGGACTTCAGAATGTCCATTGAATTTGTGGAAAGTCTGCCCCTGCCATTCCTAATGGCATTTCCTGGACTGCAGAGCTGTTGCAGTAGCTGTTTGGGGGGGAGGGGGCGGAGTTTTAGTGGAAGACTTGAAGTCAGTAGGACCTGCTGTTTGATAGCGGAGGGATGACTTATTTGTTTATAGGGTCAGGCCTCTTGTGCCAAGTCACCAGGGAACCGTTCAAGTTTAGAATCAGAGGGATGAGATAGTTTAAGTGTATCCTCCTTCGGTTTCAAGCTTGGTACATAGAGAACCAGTGCAGCCCACTGACTACCGATAATTATCAGAATTCTCTTTGTATCTGTGGTAGTTCATTGGGGAATGAGTCTTGAGGGTGTAGTTTGGAAGAGCAGAGAGTTAGAGCCTTGACTTACTGCAGTGAATGGGTCAGTTCAGGACTCACAGTTGCTGTCTGGGAGCTCAGGGAAGAGGTATCTAATCCCCATATATATTGAGGTTCAGTAGCAAAAATTCTAATCAATGTAGGATTGTGGTATCAAGCAATTAACTGGCCATAGAGGCAGAAGCAGGAACACAGTTATAGGTTAACCAAGTACATAGCAAAACTTGTGCTCTGACTAAGCATAGTGAATAGATTTCATCTCAGGCACCTCCTCTGATTGATTAGTAATGGCTGTATGGAGCACTGTGTACAGATGGATTCTGGGGCTCTGTATCAGCTCAGTGAGAAGGGTTGCTGTGCTTGATTAATGATGTCTGTCATGTGCCTGCGGTAAGGGATGAGTGGCCCGACATGTGCCACAAAGTTGTTATTTCTGATTAAGCCTTGGAGCTACTGCTATAGGAAGGACACTCAGGGCAGCAGAAGTCCTGGAAAGGTGTCAAAGTTTACTCAGCTAATGTTTTAAAGTAACCTGAGCAGCTCATTTCTCTATCACAGCTGTTTCAAACCATTTCCATATTTCTCAAGCTCATATATCTGTGACTGTGCTTAAAAGATAACCTCTTTGGCTTCCCTGGAAGGAAGAAAGCCATTTGCCATGACGTTCCCCTGCTTCCCTGTCACCATCACTCAGTAGCTCTCCTCTTCTCCCAGCTTTCCTCTGGGTTTTTCCATGACAGAAGAATAAACATCTTCCCTTGCCTTCAGAACTGGCTTTTCCATATACTTTTTTTTTTTTTTTTCCCCATAACTTAACAAGAAAGTAGCTGATGTGGAGAAATAAGGTTTGCTTGGAAATGCCTTCATAATCTTAGAGGCCTTTCCCACACCGTCCTGCCCTCCCCTGCATCTGTGACTACCAGTGGGCATGATTTTCACATATTAATATTTTTCTTTGTTTTAAATTAATTTTGCTCTGTCATCAAACCATCAGATTGCAATGCCAATTTCACCTAATTATTCATGGAATTTACATGGCTTTGTAAAGTACAGAGAAAGGAAAATGGAAATTTATCTTCTTAGTTCTTACCACTTGCTGAGCATGTCTGATATTTAGTCTGATTTTGTTTGATTATATGAGTTGGAGTTCACATCAAGTGTAAAGAATTGGTGGTGTAAAATTGCCATCCAATAGTTCAAAGGAAATGTAGTTTATATTTGTGATTAAAATTGTATTCTGGCGTATTTGAAGTACTAAAATCTATGCTCAGAAAGAAGTCTTAAATATTATAATATTTCCAGTTTATTTTAAGTTGAATTTTTGGACTATGGCTATGTTTTCTGAACTTGCTCTCTTCCTAAGCTGCCCTTATACACAAAATAACTCAATATTTAAGTAGCCAATCACAGCACTGTCTTCATTTAAAAGCAACCTACATGTCTCAGCAACTCATAAAGTCAGTATTGTTTAAAAGGTTTCTTGCCTATTAGTATAATCTTTATTAGCTGAGTTTCATAGTATTTTCTAGATCTTTCAATCACCATGTTTCATCAGTAAAAATGCATTCATATATATATATTAGTTTTTAATACTGTCTTTCACCTAAAATTCATTTTTTATTATCACTCTCAATGAGAAGGAAGTGTGAGATTCAGTATCTAAAACTTTCCTTCTCAAAGGAATGTGACTTTCTGCTAAAAATAAAAATAATAATAATGGAAGGTATACTTGTTGCATATTTTTTACACAGAGGGAAAAGGACACAGGTCTCTTGGTTTCTTTAAAGAAATGGAGAGAGACCAGCAGGAAGAAAGAACTTAGCAAAAAACAAAACAAAACAACAACAACAAAAACCATTTTCAAGAAGGCAGAGAGAAATTGAACATAAGCAATATGTGGCAAAATTTTAATGAATGCTAGCAGGCTTCCTTACTGAAATCTAACAAATAATAGACCGAAAAAGATGGCCTGGGCATTTTATTTTTAAATGATATGATGACATACAGATAAATTGAACCTCTGAGTCAAGAATTTATTGAGTTCATTGGCCATTTTGAAGACAGCTTTGACCTTACTATAAAGTATAAAAGGTCCCTGTCTCGCATAAAGTTGTACACTTAAATTGTGAGTTTTATTCATTCTTAAATGAAGTTATAAAGGGAGAAAGAGATTGCTCTGACATATCTGATGTGTGGTTGTAAAGGCTAGAATGTAGGGAGTTCTGAAGACAGCATCCTTCTCTGATTTCTAGAGGAATAATCGTTACTTCTGGTTTTCCAGATTGCAAATTAAAGGACTAGAAAAGTATTTGATGTCAGTGTGCTGAACTCTCTTGTCTGCCAATCCAAAAGCAAAATTAATTGCCTCCCTTATTTCCAGCACTAGAATGGAAAATTGGTAGAAACAGCCCGTATCTCAGTGTTTATGAGAAGAGGGAATGCCCCGTTTAGAATGTGTAATACCAGTGCTGCTTTAATTTAATGGTCAACCCATTTAGTTCTTAGAGGAGAAATATAAAAATATTTAAATACTGGAGTTCCAATGTAGTAATTGAGATTTTTTCTGTGTTGTTAGATACCTTACATGTAGCTCTTTCTCCCTTTTAGAAAAATAGATTTTAAGAAATGATGTTAAAACAAGCTTACTATAATGATATTGCTGTGTAATTGACTAGCTTTCTAAATTAAATTCAGCACCTTTGCCAGAGCAGTTCATAAACTATTCTTCACAATCCCCGTGGTCTAAATTCACAAAGTGGTATCTCCTTTTTGGTTTAAATGCTAACCCTGGCCATTTTTGGATACCAAGTGGTACCTGAAGATACCTTAAGGTCCAAGGTACTTTTGAATGCCTCACTTGTTGGATCTACCTATGAATCTTTGAAGAAAATAATTGTGTAAAATGGAAAAAGGCTGGGACTTAGAGTCTGTTGGATGAACTTGAGCATTATAAAGCCTCCCTGTACCTAATCTGTAAAATGGAGGTGAAATTATATAGAAAGTCTATAATTACCAATAGCTGTGCCCTTGCCCTCTTCACTATGATTAATATGCAAAATCTACATACCTCATAGTCCTCCATACAGGTAAGTTTTCTCTTATATTGCAACGTGGCTGCTGTTAGGAGTGTGTGTACGATGGTGAAAGGTAGGCTTTTCTTTTTCCAGGCCCCTGATGCCTGAGAAGCCTCTTCTGATGCATGTGAGTCCTACCTCCCCACCCACCAAGCTTCCTCTTCTCCCACTACTGCCTGGAAATTGCACCATTTGGAATTCATTACTTTTGTCTTATCTAGTTTGTCTTGTCTAACTCTAAGGCCTCATTTGCAATGCATTGTGATTTCTCTTCCATTTTTATCAATGCTTGAGCTTGGGGCTGGAGTAGGCCCCATGACTTTGAACTTGGAGAATTAAAGGATAGAGGAGGAAGAGGAAAAGGAAGCCATCTGGGATGAAAGAAGGGTCTCTTAGGGAAGTGGAAAGACCCACAACCACTTATTTCACAGATTTATCTGGAAATTTCATGATGTGGTTGATTTCGTTTAGAGATCCGAGAATTTTTTGTTGTTGTTTAAATCTGTCTTTCTAAAAGGAAAAAAAAAAATCTATGGTTCAACTTGAATAAGGCTTTTGGCTGTTTTTGAATAATTCATGTGAAGTTTTATTGATTTAGACTATCTCCCGTTGTTTTTACCTAGTATTGAAATTGAAACTCTGTGCCAACTTTTACTTGTACAAATTTGTACATGGTTTAATGAAGAAGGGGACGAAAGGCTTGGTTATTTGCCCTATCACCTAGTGGTTACTGCTGAGGCTTATTTAACGTGGCAGGTGGTAACAAACCGCTGCTATGACATCTCGTGCAATGTAATCTCACCACTCAATGACAAATGCTTCCTGACAAACAGAAACCTGGTATTATTCTCAAACAGAAAAAAAAAAAATGAGTAGAATTCAGATATGGGATAATAAAAATGGTTTCTCTAAATATGTCAAATAAATTAGACGTTTAAGGAAAGACCGTACTATTAATGGCAAAGATAAAATAGAAAAAAAAATTTTTTCCTACATTTTTTTCCTTGTCAGTTGTCAGAGTAAATTAATGCTCTTGGAAGCAGTGCTATTACTATGCCACCTTGTGCTGTTGTTTTTAATACTTTGAACTATTAGTGCTAATTGAAAAACTATCTGGGAAAGTTAATTGGGTGTGGCGTTAGTTAGCTGTGACTAAGTAGATAACTACATTAATTGTAGATTGTAGATCATAAAAACGACTAGGTGCCTCCATCTTTTGAGTCTTAGCTAAGTTCATGAGTTAGTTGTTTTTAAAACATAAAATATTTGTGTAAGGCAATTATTAGAAGGCAAGAATAACTTCACATTTAACTTGGGGGCAGTTAGAATTGTCAGTGCCTATTTTATGGGACACTTGACATGCTCTCCTTACAGCACTGTAAAGCAACAGTGAAATTTGCTGAGACCCAGTGCGTTTCTACACAGTTATATGGCAGTGTTTCTCTGAATTCAGCTAGTCACAGGCCGTCAAGATTTTTGCTGCCTGCACTATTGTTCACTTAAAAATTTTCTCTAAACATTTACAATTTTTCTTTGTTTTTACTTATCTTTGACATAAGAAATAATACCCCTGACATTTAATGTGTAAGTCATATTCTATATATTGTATTAAGAATATATAATCATTGAACTTTTTATTTAATTTTTTAAAAGAAATTTTAAAAAAGATTACCCATGTACCTCTTGAAAACAATTTTTGTGCATCAGTGTTATGCCCACCTATGGGATACACTTACATAATCAATTCACTTCCATCACTGCTGCTTTTTCTTTCCTTAATAGCTTCAGTTACATTGATTTCTCCTCCTTTGTTGAAATTGGAATTGCATTTGTGTTTGTGAAATACTGAAAAAGAAATGAAAAGAAAACACACATTTCACATAATTACTCCTTGATCTGTTCTGGAACTATAATAGTGAGTCCTAATTAGAATGGTTATAGTTTAGGACACTGAGCAGCAGAGGCTTCCTGTGGCAAAGTGAATAGAGGCAGAGCTGGGAGCAGAACCAAGTCTTTGGATTGTCAGCCAAGGCCTATTCCAGGCAGTCATCGATGGTGCAGTACAACACTGATCCACTGAGTGTGGCTGTGCCCAGCTGCTGGGGTTGAGAACACTTTGGCTAAGTCTGGGCTCAGCAGGGAGACATATAGCCATTGATGACTGATGCCTGCCCCAGGCTGGAGCGAGACGAGGGGCAGCTAGTGTGCCAGGGATTTACCGTTCCTCCACCGAAGGACGGCGCCAGGCATAGCACTTACCTGGCTATGGTTTTACGTTGAAATGGAGGTTGTGTTTTTTCTCCTCTTTCTGTCATTGGGTCATTGGATTTATTAACTACTTTACATCACTCTGTCATTTTAAAAATTTGATTGGTGAGTGATTTTATCAAAATATGTATCTAATTGTCAATCACATTAAACGTTTAAATTGATTCTTCTTTTGCTTTCCTCTGTTCATATTCTGATATTCACTCTTGCCTACCTCTCATATTTCCAAGGCTTATTCAGCCTTTATACTGAATTCTACAAAGCGGCCTTGTGACTAACCAGATCTCTCTGGGTTCTCTCTTATTGAAGTCAAAAGTTGGATTTAGTCTTAGATTTTCACATGTTGCTGATAGGTGTATGTGTCACCTCTTGTATTTCCAAGCTCTCAGTATATCAAGAAGATACATGCTATAATGCAGATTATGCAAAGGATTTATGTGATTTTAAACTATGTGTTTTTGTGCAGATATAGTGGGATGATTTGTAAATAGCAAGAAATATATTTTAAGAGTGGGAGGTTCTTGGCATTGGCTCAGGATAGCTTCCAGAGAGGTCCAGATTTTCCAATACTCAAATAGGAGAGAGGAGATAAGGGACCTTCTTTTCTCTCTTTCCCCTTCAAATTCCTTCTTTCTATCCTGCTTTCGGGATGGATGAGAGGACAAAGGATTGAACTGACAGATTCTAGACTTGTCTGAACTTGGAAACCGAGATTTGCATTTTAAAAACAAATCCTGGCACTCCCACCCAGGTTTAGGCCAGTGCAAGAGCCAACGTTGTTTTCTTTGGCACTGTATCAACCATTAGCACTTCTCGAAAAGTTGCTGATTAGCCAGGTGCTCCCTCTCGTGTGTTCCCCATGTCCAGACGCTATCCGTTGGGTACCCAAACCAGTGTGCAATCCGTGTCCAATCAACAGTCTCAACTTTTCCCAGTAGGTCATTTATACCAAAATTCCCAAGCTCAGTAGTGGCTCTCAAATTTGAAAATGCATCAGAATCACCTGAGTGGCTTGTTAAACTACAGATAAATGGGACCCACCTTCAGATTTCAAACTAGGTAGGCCTGGGTGGGACCTGAGAATTTGCATCTCTAACAAGTTCCCAGGTTGTGGATGCTGCTGGTCTGGGGACCACACCTAAGAACAGTTGCACCGGGTTTCCCTTTCCCTCGTTTCAAGCCGCACTAAACAGAGGCTGAGCTTAGTTAGGTGCTGGGCTTCATTTATGCATATGGGTGCTTGCAACTTGTTCAAAGCTCTGAAGATGGACGGCATATGAGAACTTTCAACAGTAATTCTTCTGGTTCTCCCTATTTCCACCATTTCTGCCAGCTCCTTCTTCCCATCCCAGCCCTCCCTCTCACCAAGTTAATAAACAACAACAACAAAACCAGCAAACATACAGCCTAGAACAGAAGGGGATAAAATAGCTTGAATTCCAGTACCATAGTGATGTACAACTCCGGGGTCCACATAGAAACAATGTAAACAGTGCCCCTTACAGTTGTGCGATGTTGTGGCTTTGTTGAGCAGTGTCGTTTAGCAGCACGGAATAGCAAGGATCCCCTTTGCAAGTGCTGCTGCATATCCTTGTGATTGGGCTGGAAGACGATAACTGACCCACTAATGGGAATCCAGAAAGAAGACAGTGCCTCCAACTCCTTGGCTGGTCGCTAAGCCTCTGCAATGTCTAGAAAATCCATTTGTAATCATTGATTCACCACAAGTTATAGCCTGAGGCCTAGACCAGTCTAGACACTGCCCCTCCTTCAGTGAGAAGGACTTAGAAAACACTGTCTCGTTCGGTTATTCACAGGACATTTTCTTGGTCCAATCCAGAGCTGTGCCTCCTGTCAGAATTTCCCTCCCAAAGAGACTAAGAACAAGGGAATCTCAGAAGGAAGCAGAAGCAGAAGATTAGGGGTCAACCCAGACCTTCCTCACGATCTCTGACAAGTTAAATCAGCCACCTCAATTTATACATCAATCTGCCTAATCTGCCATCGCCCTCTGGGCCTTCCCCAATACCGCACCCTTGGCTGGGAAACTTTCTTCTTCCTTGTTCATTAAGTATTCAGAACGTGTGGAAATGAGCATCATAGACTCTACCACTCCCCTGAATCTGTTGTTATATCAGTGGGAAAGAAAGTGGCAAATGTTCCCCCAGCGGAAGGTTCCCACGCCATCCTCTTCACAGACTTCCAAGGGGAAGCGTATGCTGTATCTCCTGCTTTTCAAACCGATGGGTTAGTTCTGGGGCCATGTTCCTTTGCCCGGTCAGCTTTGATAGCGTGTCTGTGCTTTAAATGACAATGACAAAGAGGTTTTTTGGTTATTTTTATTCTAGTATGAAGGACTAATATGATGCAATTCAACCACCATATCACGTACCTTTTTCCTAAAGAAAGACTTTTATTGAAAGGTGAATTTTTAACCTACCTCCCACTATGACATTTACAAAGTTCTCTCATCATCTGCCCTTGGTTAAAGAATTCAGGAGAAAAGCAGGCTTTTGTTTCCTTAGTATATCTAGGGGTAGAATTCCACATAGGATGTAGTAAAGCTGCTTAACGGTGGTGCTTTCTGATCCTTCTGTGTGTGTGTTGGGGGGCAGTCTTCTGTGACCCCACCCATACATTATTTTAGTGACTTCTTACCTGCTAACTCAGATTGACTGAAGACTAGAAATTGGGGCTTTGGAAAGGGTGGACAGCTACTAAAATATATATCTCCACATTTCTGCCCATTTGATTCCTTTTCTGAGAGGATGGTTTGGAACAGGGCTACTTTTGCTAAAAACTGCTGAGTTTTATTGTCATGCTATAACACCTGGCGTCTTAATGCACTATGGATAAATTCAGCACTCAGGGAACACAGAGCAGACCAGGCTTTTACCGTGATGCAGCTTATTCTACACTCATCGTATATAGAGAGAAATCTGTGGTTGTGACAATGTATGTGTAGGCATATATGCAAGCTTTCGAAAAATATCAATCACTCGGTCACTTTGTGGTTTTAGGTAAATGCAGCACTTTTTAAAATATATTCTGATTAATTGTTAATCTAGATACTGAGAATATTAGAGGTGAAGTGACCCTTAAAAGCCACCTAGTCCAAAAGTCTCATCTTGCATATTGATGAAACTGAGAAGCAGGGTGATTATTTTGAGGAATTGCAAGATTTGTCCTATGAATTTGGTCAGAATCAACACTAGAATTCAGGGAGTATATACCCAGTCCACGCCACTTTCTACTAGTCGATGTTTTTCTTCAAAAAATGAGCAAATTTTTCAAATGCATGAACATTTGGGCAAAATTATATATACCATTTTACAGAATCCTAAGTTACTGTTTTTAAATGATTCTAAAATACACATTTTTCATCTTAAAAAACTTTTGTATTTTAAATTAGTTTTAGACTTACAGAAAAGTTGCAAAAATAATATAAAGATTATTCCACTTTCCCTAATGTTAATATCTTGCAAAGCCATAGTACAATTATCAAGAACAGAAAATTAACAGTACTACAATATCACAAACACTAAACTTCACACTTTATTTGAATTTCACCAGTTTTCTACTAATGTTCTTTTTCTGTTCCAGGAACATACCCAGTACCCCACATTGCATTTAGTTACTGTTTCTTCTTAGTCTTCTCCATTCCGTAACTGCTTCTCAGTCTTTTCTTATCTTTCATGACCTTGATGCTTTTGAAGAATATTTGTCAGTTATTTTGTAGAATGTCCTTCAGTTTGGATTTGCCTGATGCTTGCTTATGGTTGGGTAAGGTTACAAACTGCTCTGAAGTCAGGAATCATAATTTTTCTTTCTTAGTAACATATAAAATAATGGCACATATTTTAATCCATTGTGTTTTAGAATCAGTGTAATATAGTGTATGTATAAATGTTACTACCTATTTATATAAAAGCCAGTGCCTTCCACTTTCATTAAGTGCCATAATTCCTTTGAGATAGTTTGAGTAATATTTTTCTTTTTTAATTTTCATTCTAGTAACATACATGAAACACAGAATTTCCCATTTTAACCATTTTTAAGTACACAATTCAGTGACATTAATTACATTCACAATGCTGTGCTACCATCACCATTACCTACTACCAAACGTTTTCATCACTCAAAACAGAAACTCTGTACCTGTTAATCAGTGACTTCCCATCCCTCTTCCCATTGGTTACCACTAATGTACGTTCTGTGGCTGTTAATTTGCTTGTTCTAGATATTTCATATGAGTAGAAACATACAATATTTGTCCTTTTGTGACTGGCTTATTTCACTCAGCACAATGTCTTCAAGGTTCATCCATGTTGTAGCATATATCAGAACTTCATTCCTTTTTATGACCAAATAATGCTCCATTGTATGTATATATCATACTTTGTTTATCCACTTATCTGTTGGTAAGACACTTGGGCTGCTTCTACCTTTTGACTACTGGGAATAATGCTGCTATGAATGTTGGTATACAAGTATGTTTTTGAGTCCTTGTTTTCAATTCTTTTGGGTATAATACCTAGAAGTGGAATTCCCATGTGATATGGTAATTCTATGTTTAACTTTTTGAGGCATTTTCAAATTATTTTCCAGAGTAGTTGCATCATTTTACATTCCCACCAACAATGTACCAGGGTTCTAATGTCTCTACATCCTTGCCAACACTTATTATTATTATTTTTAATAATAGCTATTCTAGTGGGTATGAAATGGTATCTCACTGTGGTTTTGTTTTGCATTTCCCTAATAATTTGTGGTGTTGAACATCTTTTCATATGTTTTTTGGACATTTGTATATCTTTCTCTTAGTTTTCCATCTGCTAAAGCAAATACCATGCGATGGGTTGATTTAAACCATGGGAATTTATTGGTTCACAGTTTTGAGGTTAGGAGAAGTCTGGAATTGAGGTGTCAGCAAGGCGGTGCTTTCTCCTGGAAGACTGTGGTGTTCTGGGGCTGGCTAGCAGCAATCTTTGGGTGCTTGGGTTTCCTGTCACACTGCAACGTACATGGTGATGTCCTCTCCTTTCTTTTCCACATTCCCACTGACTTCCAGCTTCCAGCTCTTCCCATGACTTTCCCTCCCTATGTTTGAATTTCATTTATTCTGCTTTTAAAGGATTCCAGCAATCCATATTAAAGCTCATCCCGATTCACTTGTCTATACCTTAACTAAAAGTAACATCTTCAAAAGTCTTATTTACCTTTTGTGAGATTAAGAGTAAGAATTTCTTTTTCCTTCTGGGGTACATAATTCAACCTATCACAATCTCCTGTGGAAAAAAGTCCATTCAAGTCCTTTGCCCATAATTTAATTATTGTTGTTGTTGCTGTTGTGACATTGTCTTGTTGACTTGTAGGAGTTCAGTATATATACATACATACATACATACATATATATTCTGAATATTAAACCCTTATCAGATATGATTTGCACCTATTTCTCCCATTCTGTAGGTTCAACTTTGAATAAGTTTGTTGTGGAGAATTATTCAATTACTTAAGGAAGTGTCATGTTTGAAATCACATACTGGGCCAAGGGTAGAACACTGCAGAATCAAATTCTGAACAACTTTGATGTTGTTTCTCCCATGTGACAAATAGAAACAGTTTATTAAGAGTCTGTCTCCACAGACTCATGAAGTTCATGAAGTTCTCAGATACCTTCTGATTAACTTAAGCACCATGCTTTAGGAAGTTCTACTAAGACAGATGCATGCAAATGCCAAGAAAACAGGAAAATCTGTTAAAAGGATGGCTCCTCTTTTCTTCCTTCTGCTCTCCCTCTTCTTCCTTCTCTTCCTTCCCCTCCTCCTGGCCTTTCTCTATCCATTCCTTTTTCTTTTCTCTTCCATTCCCTCTTCTTTCTCCATTTTGTCTTCCTCTTTTCTCTCATCCTCTACTTCCTCCTCTTCCTCCTCCCCTCTCCCTCACCAGTAGTGCTTTTCCTAAGGGTATATTCATAAGCTTCATAAAACTGCTAACTGTGAAGTCTGGGAGAGGAAACTCTAAAGGAAACTTGAGAAGCTCCATTACCCAAATCATTGAAAATTCTACTCAATTGAAGAATATGCTGTGGAGAAAGCATATTGAGAGATGATTAGCACTCTGGTCCAATATGACTTTTTCGTCGTAAATTTATAGCATAGTATAGGTCTATAATGTCTTAGCTGGTCTTTATCATAGAAATAAAATTGAAAACCTGTACACTTACTTTTCTCCCAACTAAAATAAGCTCGGAGCTCAGTGTGGCTGGCATCTGGTCTCTTAGTAAGTGAGGCTTGGGTGGGCAGGAAGAGATTGTATTGAGTAGTACTACAACAGCATCCAAATTTCAATTTGAGGGTGGATGTCGGCTTAGAAAATCTGAGTGCTTGCAAGGGCTAAGAGGTCCTGCAACCTTTCCTTCAGCTCTCAGGACGGCCCTGCTCTGCCCTTCTTTCGTTGTCCTCCCAGTAATTCTATTGCTCAGGGGAAGGAGACCTAGGAGAGTGAAATGAGTCATTGCTCCATTAAGCAATGAGCCATTGGGTTTTGACTCATGCTGCTCAGACAGTCACAGCCCTGGCTTATGTAGCAACCTGGAGGCACAGGAAAGCTGAGATTTAAAGTTGTGACTTCAGTATTGACAGGGAAAATGCCACTTGTGTTGTGCTGAAACAGGCATGCTGATTATGTAACAGCTTCCAACACCTTCCCTGCTGGTGGTGGATTTTGATTGACATTTTATGGGTTTTATTACTCTTGAAAACAACACTAACGATGCATGGCAGTCTTGTGATGGAAATCTGAACACAGGAGCCTCTACCTGCTGAAATAGAACATGGTTTATCAGACTTTCTCCCAGAAGAAGATGGAAAAAATAACTGATATTCACATAGATTCATAATGATGTCTCCTTTTGTTCCAGGGGTTTGAGGACAGGAGGATTCCCAAATCTTGAGCATTTTGGCACGGTCTAGTCTCCAGGACTTTTCTTTGGGGTTCTTATTACTTATAGAAATATGCTGACTTTTTGTTGAGAATGATATGCATAAGACATTGATAGTTGGATTAATATTGTCTTTATAACAATGATTTACATTTTCTTTGGTAATTCCTTGATAGAGGGAGTTCATCATTTTCACAGTATAGGAATGGAAATTCAGCAGAAATTCAGATTTCATGAATGAACTTAGGGTAATTTTTTTTCTTCTATATACAGTAAATTGCCTTTAATATAATTAATACTATTAGTAAAACAATGGAAATAATAGCTAGCATTTATTGAGCTCTTATTTTTTAACTTTTGAACTCAAGCATTCTGGCTTTGTATAACCACTATGGGGTCCTTTGGTGTTATTTTTTAAAATCATGCTCAACTCAAAATGGGAAGGCAGGGGGATGGATGTGGCTCAAACGGTTGGGCATCCATCTCCCACATGGAGGGACCTGGGTTAGATCCCTGGGACCTCCTGGTTGAAAAAAAAAAGGGAAGGCAGCAGGTTTGGTGTCACTTTTCTCCCAAGTTAGGTGCCTCTCACTTCTGCTTTCTGAGAGGTGAACATGACACATTCAAGCAAGTATGGAAAGAATAGATCCAGAAATGAAAAAACTGTCTTTGGGAAGCACTTTGAAGGGAAAGTATTATGAAAATCCTTTTTAAATATTGGGGGATATAAAGTTAGAAATCAGTACAATGAGGCAGGGAGATCATTTTTCTAGAAGCACATGTTCAGTGTTGGCAAAGCTTAAGTGGTTTTTGATAAACCTGTTTTCATGTAGAAATTGCTGAAAATGGGCAGCAGATGTTTGCTTTTAAGGAGCCCACTTTTGATTGGTCAGCAAGATAAGAATGCATGTGGTAATTGTTAAGAAGCAGCTGGTGTCAATTTAAGACAATGATGTTCTATGCTCTCTGCCTGACCAGAGAGAAGCAGCATAAATATTTGAAGTTATATATTCAATATTCATTACAATATCTCTAAAACTGGTTGTTTATGAAAATAGTAACTTAACGACACAATGCTAAATAGCATTTTTCACAGTTATGCCTTTTTTGCTGTTTCTGAAAATATTACTAGATTGATATTCAAACTGTTTCCAGCTTAAGTATGGTTGATTTAAATATATATGTAGGGAAGCAGATATGGCTCAAATGATTGGGCTTCCATCTACCATATGGGAAATCCAGGGTTCGATTCCTGGAGCCTCCTGGTGAAAAGCAAGCTGGCCTGTGTGGTGAGCTGGCCCGCACAGGAATACTGGCCTGTGCAGGAGTCCTGGCCCGCGTGGAGTGTTGGCCCATGCAGGGAGCTGGCTTAGCAAGACGACGCAACAAAAAGAAACACAGAAGAGAGACAGTAAGAGATGCAGCAGACCAAGGAGCTGAGGTGATGCAAGAGATTGAGCACCTCTCTCCACTCCGGAAAGTCCCAGGGTTGGTTCCTGGTGCTGCCTAAAGAGAAGACAAGCAGACACAGAAGAACACACAGAGAGCAGACAGGGAGCGCAAAACAATGGGGGGGGGGGTGAATAAATAAATCTTTAAAAAATATATATATTTATTTATTTATGTATTTATTCTAATAACGTGACTACAGAAGTGATCAGTTTTATCCAGTATTAAAGTATGCATGCTCAGAATTTAAGAGTCTAATTATGCTTCAACAATATAAAGTAACTAGAAACATGACCATCGATATCTATTAAGATAGGTTCTAACATCCAAAATCTAAAGAAGAAATTATAGTGAGGTTGAGAAATATAATCTATTTTCAGAAGGAGTATGTTTATATAAATGGTCATGGGTGATGGGAAATATATGTATTTTTTATTCTTTTCATTCCCCATTATTAAAAACTTGATAAAACTAACTTAAGTATTATTTATGGGGTAAACGGTAAGATATGGTTTTAAACCTTACAAGTTATTAAAATAAACAAATTGCTGTTGGTGGAATGATTTTAGATGCTGCCTTTGAAAATGGGTTACACTTTTCCTTGTCATCTTCTTTATTTTTATAAACTGTCTTATTTCATACAGTAGAGTGGACTGATCTTAAGTACAGGTACTTGTGAAACCATCACCAATTGAATATGGAACATTTCCAGCATCCCAGAAGGCTTCCTCAGAACCCTTCTCAGTTTATGACCACGCTGGTGGCCCCTAATTATTCTGAGCTCTATCACCAACTATTTGTTTTGCCTGTTCTTGAACTTCAAATTAATGGGTTTATACTCATGTTCTCTTTTGTGTCTGTCCTCTTTCACTCAATAAAACATTTTTGAGTTTCATCCATGTTGTTGCATATACAAGCAGTCATTCTTTTTATTACTGTGTAGTATTCTCCTGTTCATATATACCAATATTCATCCATTATTCTGTTAGTGGACCCTCAAGTTTTCCTCAGATTTTAACTATTATGAATAAAACTGCCATGAACATCCTTGAATGTGTCTTCTGGTGAGCAACTGGACTCACTTCTCTTGGGACACCAGGAGTAGAATTGCTGGGTCATAAGGTACGTGCTTAGTATTTTTAGCATTCTGGTAGATGTGTAGTGGTATCTCATCATGTTTTTAAATTTGTATTTCCTGGAAAAGAATAATGTTAAATACTTTTTCACATGCTTGTCAGCCATTTGAATATCCTCTTGTTTGTGAATGCCTATTCGTTTTTTGTTCTGTTTTGTTTTGTTTGTTGTTTTCTTTTCCCATTTTAAAATTAGTTGTTTGTCTTTTTCTCAATGGCTTGTGGTAGTTCTTTTTATGTTTTGGTCATGAGTCCATTATCAGATATGGATTATGAATATCATCTTTCAGTCTTTGTCTTGCCATTTTACTCTTTTGATAAACAGAAATTCTTTATAAATTGGACTTCAATAAAATTATTTTTCCTTTTTTGATTAATAATTTTTTGTTTTCTGCTGAGAAAGCTTTGCCTATTTTAGTTCTTATTTCCTTATTTATCTCATTTCTTTCTGTATTAGTACTTTTTGCATTTTTAAGTGAGAAATCTTTGCCTATTTTATTCCTTATCTTCTTAAGCAAAATATTTTGAGTAAAAGTTATCACTCTCTGATGATGTGGATCCTCATCAAGAATAGTAATTATTACTGTTCAATGAAGGTTATATGACCTACCCCACAGGATTTTTACAAGGAGTGGGATGATATGTATGAAAATTTATGGTAAATGTATGCTGTTGTCCTTATTACTTACTGCTGTGCTGTGAATACTTCCTGTTCTTATAATGGAGGATTGTTATAGGATTGTTAACCTTCATGCTCAGTACCATGAGTAGCTGTAAGTTTTAAGTTATTATGAGTCCTGGGCAGGTAAGTATTTACTATATGTAATTGCAATGATCAGATTTCCTTGTGTATAAGAGTATTAATTGGCCTATGACATAAATTTAATTATTCCTCAAATAACACTTTAAATAATACTGATTTCCAAATAATACTTAAAATTTCTCTTCCAAAGCATTCCTCATCTCTTTTTAACACATTGATACAGAGGAGTAAAATAAAGTAGATGATACTCCCTTTAAATGTGTACATGTTCTATCAGCTACTGGGGAAGAATATACCAAAGTTCTCAGCCCTATGTGATTCTTTTCCAATTTGTAACTCAGATAGTTGGGTTGATGCATTGGTTAGACCAGCAGTTCTCAATCCTCGTTGTTTATTAGTATCACCTAGAGACCTTCTAAAACAATAAGGATGCTCATTTACCAACACTGGAGAGTCTCTAAATTACTTGGGCCTGGTGGTGTCCAGGCATAGGTATGTTGTGAAAGCCCACGAAGGGTTCTAATGTGTAGCTTGTGCTGTGGTTCACCTATTCCCTTAGGCAGGGATTCTCAAACTTTAGCATGCATTAGAATCACCTGAAAGGTTTGTTAATACATGTTTATGCACAGATTGCTGACACCCAGAATTTCTGACAGTAAATTTGGATGGGCCCAAGAACTTGCTTTTCTAGAAAGTTCTTAGGTGATGTTGCCGCTGTTGAGGATAGTTTGAGAACCACTTGCTGACCTAGATATTCATTACCATCCCGGACACCTGGTTAACTACCTGACCATCCTCAACCTTTGTCTGCTCAGATCTACTACTTATAACCTTCATATTCAAATTGGTTTTTTTGTTTATTGTTTTTGAGGTATCGGGGCTGGGGATTGAACCCAGGACCTTGTATGGGAAGCTGGCACTCAACACTGAGCCACACTGGTTCCCCTGAGTTGGTTTTTTCTTTTGTTTGCCTTAAGTTGGTTTTTTCATTTGTTTACTTGGTGTTTGGTTTTTTTGTTTGTTTTTAGGAGGCACCAGGAACAGAACCCAGGACCTCCCATATGGGAAGCAGGCGCTCAACAGCTTGAGCCACATCTGCTCCCCTCAAATTGTGTTTTGTTTTTACTTTTCTGAACTGTATTTTCTCACTTTCTCAGAGAAAGCCAGGATTGACTTTGTATTACTTGACCTCCTTTCAAAAGAAGTATCTCCTTCAATATGACCTGCAAAATGACTTTTGGTAGTAGGTATTTCTATTAGTGATATCAAAGAATGAAAAATATTTCAAAAGAGAGAGATTTGAGAGTGAAACCTAGAAGCAAATTGAGATCATCTTAGAAGTTTCATTCTGCCAGAAAATCAGGTTACAAAATTATAACACATGGCCCCGGTTAAAAATAATAATAATAAAAAATAATCTTTATAGGAATAGAAAAGAATCTGGACCACAAACATCAAAATGTTAATAGTGATAGTGTCAGGGTGATTGGGGTTATTGTTTTGATGGCCTCCTTTTTGTTATCTATAAGCTCTAATTATTTTTTCTGTAGCAGTCTTTTGTAATAAGATATAAAGTGGTTTTAAAACAATATATAAAAGAAGCATTCATTCAGCAAAGATTTGATGAAACTCTCTTTACCTCGGACCATGCCAATTATAATAGGAGCTAAGAAGGAAAATAAGGACATTTTGCAAACACAGGCGCTTACAACCCTGTTGAGCAGACAGGAACCCTTAGTTTATATTTTTTATGAAATTTAGCAGGATATTGGGTCTCCTTGTAGTAGTAAGAGAAATATATAAAGACGTTAATGATCATTGACTGTGGGGGATAATTTCTCAGGATGTTAGTGCCTTTGATTTTTTTTTTTTTTTTCGCCCTAAAGAAAACTTGAAAGGATTTGGCCTGGTAAAAGCTGCTTTTAACTTGAATCTATACCCTTTATTTTTGAAGTATTATTCATTATATTATATTCAGCTGTATAAGGATCCTTTCTTCCAATGTGGGTGATATGGCCTACGAGAATGAAATGACACTTTATTTATTGAAAGTGAAGAAATGCTTTAAACATAAATTAATTCTGGATCAGGAAATAGCTATTAAAGTTCAGATTTCTAAAAGGTAGTAAGAATTTGTTTATAAACTAAAGCTACCTTTTGGTTGACATGCAATCCTTATTCTCCTCTATCATCATCATCATCAATGCTGTTATCAATGTCACAATACATAGTACATATACTAATTAGATTCTTAAGTTAGCCTATAAGCCAAAAGGTATGTAAAGTCAAAATTAACCTTGAAAATCCCTTATAAGGCTCCATGTTGGAGACCTACATTTATTAGTGAATCCAAGAGGGCCGGTTTTTTATCCAGTGTAAAGGAATCACTATTTCTTAAGTTGAGCACCAGATAAATTGATTGGCTGGTATTCATAGCCACGTTGTATGATAAATTAGTGTCTTAAATCCCCTCTATGTAGTGTGAAAGTTTACACTATGAAAGGCAAATGGGAACCAAGCCCCAATGAAACACAGTTTATCCAGATCTCCAGAGCCCATGCAAAATGAGTGGTTGACTCCAGTTGATGGAATGGAAATAAAATCTTCTGCATTACTTATTAGTTTTTCTCATTTTCCCTCTGTTCCAAATATCTATTCTTGCCTCATAAACCACCCCAGATTCTAGGGATTTAAATTGATAATTTATCATTATATCTCACATTTTTGTGGTTTGTCTGGGCTCCGCTGAACACTTCTCACTTAGGGTTTTTCATGCCGTTACAGTTGGGTAGCTCCTGGGACTGGTGTCATCAGAAGGCTCAACTGGGCTGGAGGTACAAGATGGTATTTCCACTCACATGTCTGGAATGGCTGGAATAGCTTTCCACATAGAGTCTTCACTTGACAAGCTTGGGCTTCTCCACAAATGGCAGTCTCAGGCTATTAGGACTTTTTACATAGCATCCAGTTTCCCCAACAGTGAGCATTCTAAGAGGCAAGAGGCAGAACCTGCCAAACCAGTTAAAGGTTAAGGGTGGAACTGGCAAAAAAGTCACTTCTGTTGAATTCTACTGATCAAAACAATGATAGGGCCTGCCAAAATTTAAGAGGGAGAAATAGATTTCTCCTCTTGATAGGAGAGGGGCAAGGTCACATTGCCCTATGGGCTGGGAGATGTCACTGCAGCCATCTTTGGAAAATACCGTTTGCTACACCCCCCTTCCTGCCAACTCCTCTCTTCTCTCTCTGCCCTAAGAATGTGCGATTGAATACGTGTAAAGTAAATGCACAGGTGATTTAGCACCATGATAACACGGTCTAGTATATTTAGTTCTTTACATATATTTTACATAAAAATAAATCTTAAATTATATGGTACTCAATGCCTAGTGCCCCAAAGTAAGTGGAATTCTTTTGTTTATTGTTTCAATATATTATAAAAAAAAATATCAGGTGACTTAGTAATTACAACTTCAAAATAATCAAGAATATATTATGGGAATATTCTCTCAGATTCTACTTCAATTCCAGGGTCTAGAGCAGAGCAGAACAGTGTGGATTTTTTTAGGAATGCTTACAATTCCCCTCTTATCCTCTGTGCACATTAAAAAAAGAAATTCTAGAAGTAAGGGTGTTTTACCAATTTGAGTGCATTCACCGTAACACAGCTGATAAGGGGAGATATTGCTACTGATTGTCAGCTTCACTGAACAGTGTAGCTTCTAGAACTTCAACAACCAGAAACTTGCTGTTATCCTTTTGTTCATTGAAACAAGTTGATACAGAAACTACTAGAATAATTAAACAATAACATTTTATACACTTTTTATAATTACCAAAACAGTTTTATATACATTTCTTTGTTATTTTTTCCCACAGCCTAACAAACTGTATTATTGTTATCCCATTACACAGTTGAGAAAAATAAGGCTCAGAAATCTATCCAAAATCATACAGTTAATTAAAGACCATGTCTTTTGGTCAACTCTCTGAAGTTACATTGTGCCACATCACTGTATAAAACAAATACCCTCAGGATTAGCTGAAGTGTCTAAGAAGTCAGTATTTATCTTTTATGGAGTAGCAGAGGAAGTCCTTTGCTTTGCAGTCTTTCTGTTTAGACAGTCATGATTTGATTATGGAACTTATTCTGAGAGAAAAGTCAGGGAAATATTTGAGAGAGAAGGTATTTGGAGACAGCATGAATTAATTCTGCATCAATGGAGAAATTTGATGTCACTGTTTTTTGTGGTGTGTGTTTTTTTCCCTAATATTTGGGATGCTCTTGCTCTTGTAGTTTGTTTTGTATTGTTTTGTTTTTAGAAGGTAACAGGGATTGAACCCAGGACCTTGTACGTGGGAAGCAGGCACTCAAACTCTGAGCTACATCTGCTCCCCGATGAAGCTGGCTTTTTC
>JAQZBX010042401.1:0-22012 GCA_029593785.1 Cabassous unicinctus | reverse complement strand
AATGGAAGCTGACATGAAAGTTCGTGGAGTGGTACATTTTTCTAGATACACCGGCCCACTGTAGTGGTCATTCCTTTGTCCTAGGAAGGAATTCAAATGTCAGAAAGTGATGAGTTTCCCTATTCTGTTTCCCTCACTTACCTCATCTTGTGATACCTACAAAGGAAGGATTACCATTTTACCATTCAAACTACCAGAGTTTCTAAAATTCTCTATCAGTCTGGCCCCATGTCCTTGGAATTACATGTTTTAGTACCAGGGTCTGACATGGCTCTACAGCACCATCCTTTTATTCAAATCTCCAGAATCCAGCAACAAATGTATTCCTGCTCACTCATGGACCAGAAGAGGAGGCTCCAGACCCAGTATAGAGAAGTTTAGAAATGATGCCAAAGACTGGTTGTTTTCAACTTTTTCTCCAATCTCTACCCTTTCCTTGCTTCTCAATAGGGAGAATTAGTAAATCTGCTTAGAGCAGGGATCAGCAAACTTTTACTCTAAATGTCCAGAAAGTAAATACAAGAATACCTCAGTGATATTCTACGTTCAGTTCTAGACCACCATAATAAAGTGAATATAGCAATAAAGCAAGTCATACGAATTTTTTGGTTTCCCAGTGCATATAAAAGTTACGTTTATACTGTATTATAGTCTATTAAGTGTGCAATAGCATTATGACTAAAAACAATGTATATACCTTAATTAAAATAGTTTGCTAAAAAATGCTAACCATTATCTGAGCCTTCAGTGAATTGTAATCTTTTTGCTGGTAGAGGGTCTTGCCTCAATGTTGATGGCTGCTGACTCATCAGGGTGATGGTTGCTGAAGGCTGGAGTGACTGTAGCAATTTCCCAAAATAAGACAACAATGAAATTTGCCACATCAATTGACTTCCTTTCATGGATGATTTCTCTGTTTGATAGTATTTTACCCACAGCAGAACTTCTTTCAAAATGGGAGTCAATCCTCTCAAACCCTTCCACTGCTTTATCAAATAAGTAATATTCTAAATCCTTCATTGTCATTTCAACAATGTTCACAGCATCTTCACCAGGAGTAGAATCCATCTCAAGAAACCATTTTTTTTTTGCTCACCCATAAGAAGCAACTCCTCATCTGTTAATGTTTTTATCATGAGATTGCAGCAATTCAGTCACATCTTCAGGCTCCACTTCTAATTCTAATTCTCTTGCTATTTCCACCACATCTGCAGTTACTTCTTCTACTGAAGTCTTGAACCCTTCAAATGAGGGTTGGAATCAACTTCTTCCAAACTCCTGTTAATGCTGATATTTTTATCTCCTCCCATGAATCACAAATGTTCTTAATGCCATTTAGAATGGTGAATCCTTTCCAGAAGGTTTTAAATTGAATTTAACCCAGATCCATCAAAGAAATCACTATGAATGCCAGCTATAGCCTTATGAGACTGAAAGTTGAAATGACTCTTTGATCCACGGGCTGCAGAATGGATGTTGTGTTAGCGGTCATGAAAACAACATTAATCTCATTCTATCTCTCCATGAGAGCTCTTGGGTGACCATTGCATTGTCAATGTACAGTAATATTTTGAAAGGAATCTTTTTTCAAAATAGTAGGTCTCAATAGTGGGCTTAAAAAATTCAATAAACCATATTGTAAACAGATGTGCTGTCATCCAGGCTTTGATGTTCCATTTATAGAGCACAGGCAGAGTAGATTTAGCATCATTCTTAAGGGCCCTAGGATTTTCAGAATGGTAAATGAGCAATGGATTCAACTTAAAGTCACCAGTGGCAAACAAGAGTCCCTAACAAGAGAGTCAGCCTTCCTTTGAAGCTTTGAAGCCAGGTGTCAACTACTTTCTAGCTATGAAAAGCCTAGATGGCATCCTTCTAATATAAGGCTATTTCATCTATACTGAAAATTTGTTGTTTAGTGCAGCCACCTTCATCAATTATCTTAGCTAGATCTTTTGGATAACTTGCTTCTTCACCTTGCACTTTTATGTTATGGAGATGGCTTTTTTCCTAAACCTCATGAACCAACCTCTGGTTGTTCTTCAAACCTATATTATGCAGCTTCCTCACCTCTCAGAGAGTTCAGGCCTTGCTCTGGGTTAGGTTTTGGCTTAAGGGAATGTTGTGGCTGGTTTGATCTTCTATCCAGACTACCAAAACTTTATATCAGCAGTAAGGCTGTTTTGTTTTTTTTTAAATCATTCTTGTGTTCACTGGAATAGCACTTTTAATTTCCTTCAAGAACTTTTCCTTTGTATTTGCAACGTGGCTAAATGTTTGGCGCAAGAAGCCTAGCTTTTGGCCTGTCTCTGCTTTTGACGTGCCTTCCTCACTAAGATTAATCATTTCTAGTTTTTGCTTTAAAGTGAGAGACATGTGACTCTTCCTTTCACTTGAACACTGAGAGGCCACTGTAGGGTTATGAAGTAGTCTAATTGCAATATTGTTCTGTTTCAGGGAACAGGGAGGCCTGAGGAGAGAGAGAGAGAGATGGGGGAATGGCCAGCCAGTGGAGCTGTCAGAACATTCACACAATATTCACTGATTAAGTTCTCCATCTTATATGGGCATCATTCGTGGTGCCCCAAAACAATTACAATAGTAACATCAAAGATCACTGATTACAGACTACTGTAACCAACATCATAATAATGAAAAAGTATGAAATATTGTGAGAATTACCCAAATGTGCGCCCATGCTGTTGGAAAAATGGCAGTGATAGGCTTGCTCAATGTAGGGTTGCTGAAAACCTTCAGTTTGTAAAAAAACACATTATCTGTGAAGCACAATAAAGTGAAGCACAATAAAATGAGGTATGCCTTTATTTTAGGCTTTGGAGGTCATATGGTCTCTGTGGCAACAATTCAACATTGCTGTCCTAGAGTAACAAGTAGCCATAACCAATGGACATGACTGTTCAAATGTAACTTTTTAAAAAACAATTTATTGAAGTATATCATTCATACATGAACATACATAAACTATAAGTGTTCAGAAAACATCGTGAACTTACAAAACAAACATTCATAACATCATACAGGGCTCCCACACATCACCCCCCACAAACACCCTGCATTGTTGTGCAACATTTGTTAACAAATCATGAAGGAGCATTGTCAAAGTATTACTACTAACTATAGTCCGTATCTTCCTCCCCTATACATTTTTTTAATGATTTATATATTTACTTATTTACTTTTATCTGTTTTTCTGTTTCTGTGTCCATTTACTGGGCAACTCTCTGTGTCCGTTTCCTGCCCTCTCTTCTCATCCTTCTCCTTCTGTCTTCACTGGGATTCGATCCTCGGAATCTCCGACATGGGAGAGAGGCGTCCTACAGCCTGTGCCACCAAAGTTCCTGGTTTTTTGGTGCGACTCGTCTTGGCTCTCCCTTGTGTCAGTCTCTGTTACTTCATCATCTTGCTGAGTGGCTTGCGGAGCCTGGCCTCATTAAGGGTGCTAGTTGTGGCCCTGATCAAAATTTGCTGTCCCAGGGAGAAAAGTGAACATATAACGATTTACTGAGGTTCTATCATATGATCTGCAATGTTCTTTATTTATAAACATTGTTTCCTTTAATCCTCACTCTAACTACATATCACAGATATTTTCTTTACTTACAAAACCTGATTCTGAGAGAAAAAGTGTTTTTTTTTTCTTCCCAAAGTATGTAAGTTAGCTGTACAAAAGTGATAACTAACCCAGTTTATTTTTCTCCAAAGATCTGGCTCTTTGAACTAGACCATGGAAGGCAAACAGCTAACCATTTCCTGGTAAGGTGACCAGCGTCCCCAGTATGTGGGACTTTCAGTGTTAAACCAGGAAAGCTCAAGCAAACCAGGATGTTGGTCTCACATTTCTTTCTTTTACTCCCATAATAAATGTAGATGTGGCTTCTTGGCATTCTTTTCTGTTGAGCCTACATATGTCCTGTGAAGCAAGCCACTACTACCAATCAATGGAAACTAGCCTGGGGTCAGGGGGATTTATCATTTCTACCCTATATTATGTAGTCTCATATGGAATCTTTTGCATACTAAACAACCTGAGTTCTAGGAGGTGGCTCCTTTTAGAAACTATGGCCTTGTATTTAAGACACTAAGCTATGTTCACTAGGGAATGAACCTACATTTGGTGATTTCTTAAAATCTTTATTTCCCTTCAGGTTAGCTTTTATTTGTGACCCCAATCCATTCTTCCAAATTCCTGACTCACAAAATCTGGACCAGTATCCTTTTCCTGTATTTTGTCTTTGTTTTAGCCCTCAGATCTCTGAACTTTTTTCTAAACAAGCAATTTATTCATTTAATATTGAAGAAGGTGATTTTCCTAATTTGAACAAAAGTTCAACCTACAGAAGCTTCTTTGTAGAGTAGAAATATGTTTCTTCTGCCCTTTACCATCATGAAATTTTAATTAATTCTATCATAGATCAAAATAAATATTAAAATGTGTAGGACTCGGCCTCAACAATGAAGTCCTTCAAATCTCAGGTTAAATATCACTTTAGAGAGCATTTTCTGGTATCTCAAGCTAAAAATCAGCTTATCAGTCTGTTGACATGTGTTGGAGCAAGATGTCTGCAATTCAGGCTTCCTCTTCATCTTAAGGCTCCGTGGTCCCAGTTTCCTCCAATATCAGCCATAGGCTGGTATAAGTCTCGTCTCTCTTCCCGGGGTCTCTGCCATGTCTAATGGAGGCTTCTCTCCTTCCTCAGGTATCTGCTTCTCTGTGTTTACTTCCTGGGGCTCCAATATCAAAACTCTAACTTTCTCCTCTGCCACATCATTTTCTCTGTGAGTCCCCACCCACCAAGGAGGCAAAGACTCAACGTCCTACTGACAAGGCCCAATCAAAGCCTTAAACATTATCTAATCAAGTAAAAGTGAAACCTCTGAAACCAATCCAATCTAATATGCCCAGAGGAATAGATGAGTTTACAAACAATCCAATATCTATTTTTGGAATTCATAAATAACACCAAACTGCTATACCATGTATAAAGAAAAGTACACACATCATAAAGCTATAGCTTGATGCACTTCACAAAATGAACACACCCTTGTAGTCACAACCCAGATTAAAAATAGAATATTACCAGCACCCTGCAAGTACCCCTCATGCTCTCTATCAGTTACTATCCCCTTCCAAAGTCAAGTACTTTGTGCTTTAATCACTGTGGAATAGTTTTGTCTCTTTCTGAACTTTCTAAAAATGGACTATTTTGTGCCTGGTTTCTTTCACTTGCTCTTCTGTTTGTCCCGGGCATTCAGGCTGTTGCATATAGCAACAGCTTCTCTTTCTCATTACATATAATTCACAATTCATCCATTCTGCTGTTACAGGCATTTGCTTAATTTCTAGTTTTTGAACAGTGCTGCTATTAACAGTCTAGTCTTTTTGGTGAACATGTGTATGCATTTCTATTGTGTGTATATCTAGTGGTGGAATTATTCAGTTATGATAGTATATCCATATGTTGGGCTTTAATAGAAAATATCAAATTTCCAAAGTGAGTGTATTAATTTACACTCCCACCAGCAATTATTGAACTTCCCAACGTTGTGACTTTTCCTTTTTTCTTCTCTTGCTCACTCTCTTCCTTGGTTAATTCATCTATTCTGTTTTAACGAATACTCTCAAATACATGCTTCTAAGTTTAACCTATCAAAAGCTCTAGTAATGGATTTCCATCTAACTACTAGACCAGAGGTTACACACAGGGGCCCAGAGAACTTTTTGCCTGACCTATGCAGTATTTCTTAAATATCTTAAATAGATGTCAATGTTTAAAAATTATGAGGTCTTAAATTTTAAAAATACTTGTGCTTGTTTTGGCCACAATCAGTTGAAGCAAAGCAGCTGTGTACTCTTGTTCGCGTGGTCTGTGCCATTCTTGACTGTCTTACACATGGCCTGTTGCGCTTTTATGTTACCTTCCTGGCCCCTCTCAGCCTCTGAGCCTGAGACTTCCATATCATATATTTCCAGGTTTATAGGTTTTCTTCAAACCCTATAATGATACCTCCATTTTTCTATAGCTATCAGGCTTAGCAACACCTAGCCGTCTGACTACCATGTCTCCCTTTCCATCCATAAACAATCAGTAACTAAGTTTTGAACGTTCATTTCAAGGCCATCTTCATTAGAGCCCCTCCTTTCCATTGCCACTGCCCTAGTTCAGTGTCTCAATTCCACTTAAGCTATTCCAATAGCTTATCCCTTGTTTCCAAGCTTCTAATTTTTTCACTAATCTAAACCGTTTTGTAAACTCCTGTTCACTAAAAGTTTCTTCATAAAGGACTACTTTGATTATGCCATTCTCCTGCTGAAAAACTTTCAGTTTGTTTCCTAGTCCCTGATGATTAATTTCTAGATGCAGTATCTTGTCATTAAAGACCCTCTTCTCTCCATTCTAGCTCCAACCTTCCTTTTTGACTGATTTCCCTCTATGCCCTCATGTGCTATTTTAACTGAGGACACTTTGTGATTTTTCTGCCTTTAAGCTTTCGCTCAGGTTGTTCCCTTAGCCTGGAATGCTCCCCACCCCTCCACTTCTCTATTTATTCCTCGAATCCATCTCGACAGCCATGGCTTTCCTAGTCCTGTACTGATCATTCCATGTGTAAATGGTCTCATCCTCCAACTAAACAACAATTTCTCAAATTGGAGATTTCCTAAATTTTACTAATTACAATAATCATCTGAGTGAGCTTTGTGAAGATATACAGATTCTTAGACATATGGCAAAACTACTGAATCGTAATTTCTCTGCAATGTGCATAGTGGTAGGTATGTGAAACATCACGTTATTGTATAAAACACACTGATATTTCTTTTCACATATTGCCTTACTGTGCCTTAATGTTTTTTGTATAATTTAATATTTTCTATCAGATATCAAGATTGTTGAGAGCTTGGGATGAATCTTTATGTTTTTATGTCCTGCATTTCTTAGCATAACTATTTGCACATAGTAGGTGCTTATAATATAAGCAAACAATGCAGTTCTTCAGGGAGCTAAAATAATTAGTTTAAAATGTCATCAGAACACTCCAGCCAAACACCATCTGTTCTTGGCCTTGTCTCTCTTTTTAAAATGTCTTTTATCCCACTCTGATTCCTGCTTTCAGCTGACAGGAGGACCTAGAGCTCCACGACTGATCTCAAGTTCTAACTAAGGAAACCAAGTTCCAGGAAATGATGAATGTAATTAATCCTGTCTCAGTGTTTCTTATTTCTAGGAAAATCTATGCCTAAATCAACTCAGGTATACTATTTTTTATGGGGGAAGGGGAAGATTATTCACTCCAACAGAACTACAGAGCCCAGAGTATGATATGAAATCATGACTATAAAATGATCTTCCCAATGTGTGAAGACAGAAAGATATCAAATTTCCCTGGGTGATTTGTTCTTACAATTGCTCATGGTGATTTATTCAACTTCAAGTCTCTTCTAAGTTTTTCTAAAGAAAGATAAGGCCAAATTACCTGCTGGTGCCTGATTTCTCAGTGTGATTACCTAAGAGAACACTTTTGGGGGCAGTTTTCTGCTTTAATGATATTATGGTGTATTCACCATTTAACAATGGTGAGATGATTGTTGTTTAGGGGGCCCATCCTAACTGCACAATGGTTTCTGATTAGGATAAGACTGCAATTGTTGCTGATTATGGCTGTTACTGCCCCATATCTCCTTAGAAAAAGGTGGCACCTGTAAAAATCAATAATGCATGAGTTGAGAAAGCGCTGCGATAGCGTATCTAAGTCCAAAGGAATGACAGCATCAAACTTTCTCAAGTTCCAAGTTTCTAGTTTCATTCATATCAAAGAATTTATATTGAGCACCTGTTTTGTGCTTTTTGCTCTGCCAGCTGTTGTGGATTAGACAAGAGAACTGTAAGACATTATGCCTACCCTCAAGTAGTTTATAATCGCATTGGGTGAGACAAGACATTTAAGCATATACAATTAAAAGGCAATGCAAGGGAGTCTGTGAGCAGGTTGCAAAGTAGGTTATGTAAATAGAGAAGGAGATCTAGTTTTAAAAAAAGAGAAAAGGAAATGTGCCGTCCTTAAGGAGGATTAGACTTACATAGTCTGGTCCTTATTTTACCTGAGCGTGAAATGAAATAAGGAGCAAGACCACTGGGAGAGCCTTTTGTATCCTTGATCTTTTTGGCCAGAAGGATGAGTACTGAGTAAGAAATCTACAAATTTTTAAATGGACATCTTGTGTATTTCTTAATGTAGTTTATGCTGACTACCCCTGAAGATGCCAGAATGTAAACAATCTCTTTCTAATGGCGGTTCCTAATTTTGTATTCTTAAAGTGATTTTATTTACAACGGAGCTCTTAATTACCTTCATCAGTGGCAGCATTTGAGCCTTTCATTTGCAGTCTTTACATTCTGGAATTTTCCTGCTGTCTCTTTTTGTGAGTGCACTTCTCTCTCTCTGCAGTCATCTATGGAGCTCAAGAAAGGATTTTTAAATTGACAAGCTGAAAGATACCAGCACCCAGGAGAGTTTATTAAACCTAAGCCAATGAACTTGGTACACGTCAATGCCTTTAAAAGAATGAGTGTCTAAAAAGCTGCAGGGAACTGCATCGTTTTAGCACTGACAAATGAGAAAGGGATTCTGAACAGTGTGAAATAGACATTCTGTTCTATAGTTGAAAGTGTGTGTGAGAGAAGAAGAGATTATGCCAGTAGAAGAATGGAGAAGAAAATACGAAGAGGGACACATTTATGTAAGTGGCAGTTTTCCAGGGACTCTTGGAGTCTGTTCTTCTCTGTAGGGTCAGAGCAAGGGTGTTGGATTCTTTTGGATGGAAACCAACAGTTCCAAAAAGGAAAATTTTCATCCCCTCTTTCTTTTCCTGTTTTAAGAAAAAAAATAAGGCTTTAAATGAAATAGAAAATCTGGAATATTTAGAAAATCATTTGCCTACAGGCATAGCTGGACCAGATGGTTCCTAGAGGTCCCATAGGGCCCCTAACTTTGACAGTCTGTCTCCTGGGAAACCAGTTTGTGCTTAATTTAAATATAAAGTATAGACTCTTTTGGACATTTTACACTATTGGCCAAACAGCCCAAATAATAATGCAGGAAATTATGTTAAATATATACGACCCCAGTTTGTTACCTGGACTATAGCTTCAATTCATGCTTTCAACCATCTGTTCATTCTCATTTATTGAGCACTCCCAAGTGGTAGAACCTGGGTATACAAAGATAAATACGGCATGGCCCTGGACCTCAAGGAGCTTTAAGTCCAAATAGGAAAATAGAAAATTACTGTCTTAGTTTTCTTTGTGAGCTGCTATCACAAATACCACACACAATGGGTTAGCTTAAACCCTGGGAATCCACTGGCTCACAGTTCTGAGGCCAGGAGACGTCTGTAACATCCTGGTATTGGTGCTGGTCATCCTTGGAGTTACTTGGCGTGTACCCCTGCCTTGCATCCCATGGCAATGTCCTCTCCTTTCTCTGCTGGGTTCCTTTGACTTCTGCCTTCCGACTCCTCCCCTAGGCTTTCTCTGACTATGTCTGGATTTCTTCTGCTTATAAAGGACTCCAGTAATCTGGATTAAGACCTAACCTCATTCAGTTGGGCCCACACTTTTACTGAAAATAACATTTTCAAGGGATCTTATTTACAATGGGTTCACACCCATAGGAATGCAGATAAAAATTAAGAACACATCTAAATTGGAGTTCATAATTTTATCTACCACAAATACTAAATGCAATTAGTGACAGTAACAGAGAGGACAGCCAACTGAACCAGACTTTAGAGATTAGAAAAATGTTTGTGGGTCTGAGCTGAGTTTTGAGGCCTTGTAAGTGATAGCTAGGTAAAATGTGGAAGGACCCCAGCAGCTCAAGTATTACATGACTTCAACTGAATAGTTAAGTTCATATGATATTGGAGAAATGTATCTTTTTAAATTGCACCTTCCTGTAATGGGCCATACAAACTCTACTAATGCATATGCAATAATAACAAAACTCAAAGAAGAAAATGCCCAGAAGAAAAATGATTCATTTAGTCATCCATAGTTTGTTTATGTCACATATATTTGAAAGATCAATATTCCCTATAATAATATAAACTTCTGGTCAAAATGCTATATTAAGTTGCCCTAGCCACTTGAAAGAGGCTCAGAAAGAATGAACAACACTGTGTCTAGTGATGTGTAGGTTATCCAGTATTTAGTTGTTTCATCTGGTTGACTTTTTTGGGGGTAAGGGATTGTTTGAATTACAAAATTTTGGTGGTCATCTGAAGCAACCTTATGAAGAGAAGGTGTGTATTCTCTGCTATTGGTTGCTTTTAACACACGACTGGTAGGCTGTCAACATATAGCAGTTCCTAATTGTGTGACTTTGGGCACAACTCTCAAAACACCTCTCCCTTTCCCTCTTCTTCATCTATTAAATGGAGACAATAATATCCTCTCTTTTTACTTCACAGGGTTGCAGTGAGGTTCAAACAAAGCCACGTGTGTGAAATCTTTTCATAAACTACAAACTCTTATAACTACCTGATTTTGTGTCAGAAATACCAGGCTAAGCCATCTCTGGAAAATTCCAACTTTTCAAACTACACCACACTACTCTTGATTTCCACTTTTCTATCACTTTACTTGTAAGCCACATTTAATATAAAATTAAATGTCCATTTAAGATCAACTGTTCAGTCCTAGCAGTTCCCCTTTTCTTGAGACGCCTCCTATATAAATTGCTGCTTCCAGATCTCTTACTGTTATGTAATTAACTGAAGATTTAAACTGTTTGCCCTCCTTGAGAAGGTTTATTGTCACTTAAGACTCACTGTGATTTGTAAGAGAGTCTGGGGGTGAATTACTATAGGGACAATATCCGTAAATATAAAACCTAGGTAATCTTGGAGTCAGGCAACTCAGAACTACCATTATATCAGGAAAGTAGAAGGTGGATTCCTGTTCCACAGATCAGCCTGAGACATAACAGGGTAATTGTTACTTCTAAGAAGAGGATCAGAGAGGAATGCTTAGAAAGTTAGGGATATGGTACTGAGAGTTCCTTCTTTATCTACCCGCCCCATCATGTCCCATCCTTCATGGGAATCATGATGTTGTTAAGCCTGCAAGTAATCTTAGAGAGAGTCCAATCCAGTCAATCCTTTCCTTCAGCTGTGGAAAGGATATGAAACACAGGAAGTGCTCGGGCCAAGGTTTGGGCCAAGACCAGAACACAGGTCTGTCAGCACTCTCTCCATCACTCGCTTTTGCTTCCCCTCTTCACTGTTTTAAATTTAAGTGCCCAGGTGCTTTCTGGTTTTCTTCAGAATCCAATGTGAGATTTGTCAAAGTAATTGTTAGAGCATTGTTTTGGTTCACATTGTTCAATTCATGGTGTTCTCCTATTAACCAGGCAAACGGATTTTAGTTTACTATTTCAGCATTGTAATCTTGAGAAAACTGTTTGGGTGAAAACATTTAGCTCTTTATTGGCATGGATGGCTCTAGTGAAACTAATTTATGTGGCTTATAAATTAAGTACATATATGTGCAGTAGGATTTAGAAAACCTGGGTTCAAGTCTTGGGTCTGTCTACCACTGGCTGTGAGATAGTCAGCCTGCCACTTAACCTTCCAAAATTTCAATTTATTTTTCTGCAAAATGGGGATAAAATTATCAACCACATAAGGCTGTTGCAAGGTTTTAAAGAGTTAGTAAATGTGAAAGTTCATGTTATCTATAAGATATTATGCAAATACATTGATAATTATTAATTAACTCCAGGCTTAACCAGTTAATTCAGAGTCCTCCTGCTTAGCTACCTCCTCTAGGTAGTTGAATCAAGTGACATCTACTTCTAGCATTGTCTGGTAGCTTCCTAGGAAGAATTAAGTGTCCTTCTTAAAGCTTCTCATTTCTGATCATAAATCACCCTCCCTGTTGAAACTGTAGTCACATGTAAATTTTAACCTTTGAAAGTCTTGGCTCTGTAGATGAGGAATGGCAGAGAAAAGTCATTTGTGTTAAAAAAAAAAAATCACAAATTAGTTGGGGTCACAAGAAAACTGAGGCATATCAAACATTAGAAAGCTTAGCATTCAGAGCCTTAGAATAAACTATAGCTAATTCTCAATGTTCATTTTGAAGTAGAATTTTTGTGACTTCCCCCATGCTCCATGTCCACACTAATGTTAACAGATGTCCCACCTTCCAAAACAGAGACACAAGCTTGGCAGCTCTTCGCAGTTCGCAAATTTAATTATGGCTGCAAATGTGATAACGGAGCAACCTTTCCAAGTTTTAACTGGATCTGCATTTGGCACAAGTAACCTTCGCTTTTCCACCATATGTGTAATGGTGGTGCAAGGTGCTGCCTCGTGCCCTTGCTGTGAGTTAGTCAACTCTTGAGTATCTGCAGAGGAATCAGTTAAGCAGTGGATTAGTCACGGCTCTTTTATTACCCCAGCCAGATATCCCTGCCACCTAGTATGGAGTTGGGCTACCTTCCACATTGTCACTTGCTTTAGTCTTGGGGACTGTAAATTTATTTTAATATTTACTTGGAAGATCACCTTAAGGACTATTAATCTGATGCCAACTTCATCATTACTCCCTTCCATTAGAGAACCAATTCCAAATGTACTATCCACATGATCTTAGATGTATATTATGTTTTAGGATTCCCATAGACCAACTTGTATGATCCAGACACCAGGACTATGGCTAGGCAAAGCAGGCACTACAGATGAGGAAACTGAGTTTCAGAAAGATTGTGACTTGTCCAAGATCATCTTATAAGGAGTGTGACTTCAACCCTATGTCCCCAAAATCAGGTTTTTCCTTCTATATGACACTTTCCCCAAAAATGATGGGGGATTATGTAGATCACCTGCTATTCTCAATTATCAATATTATGGCTTTCCTTTATTAGTACAGATAATTGAGAATTTGAGCTTGAAAAAACACAGGAAATGATGACGTGGGTAGATAAAGAAGCAAGGAAATCTCAGTACCATATCCATTAACTTTCTAAACATTCCTCTCTGATTCTCTTCTTAGAAGTAACAATTACCCTCTTACAGTGTCAGACGTCTCTTAAGACTTCTTAAGGTGTCTTATGGGGCAGACGTTGGGTACTGTCATGGAGTCAAGAGCAGGACGGCCATGAGGTATAACTGGAGAAGGAGTGCAAAGAACTATTAGTTCAACCAGTGCCTGAGAATATTGACATGGTTGTTATGAACATGTAAAATATCAGTCCATCAAACATATATTGGGTACCTGTTAGGCACTTTATAGCAGTTTGGCATTGTTTATGAATTCCAAAAATAATTACTGGATTATGTTTGTAAACTCGTCTGTCAGAGGTATCACTTTTAATTGATTAAATTATGATTAGGACTTTGATTGGGCCACTTCGGTAGGGCATTGAGTCTCCACCCCTTGGTGGGCAGGGATTCACAGAGAAAAGACATGGCAAAGGACAGAGTTGGGAATTTTGAGCTGGAGTCCTGGAAGTAAGCACACAGAAGAGTAGAGCAACTGATCCCGGAGAGACTAGAGCCCTGGAAAGAGAGGAACCCAGGAAGCCTGAACTCTTGGCAGATGCTGGCAGCCATCTTGCTCCAACATGTGGCAACAGACTTTGGTGAGGGAAGTAACTTATGCTTTATGGCCTGGTAACCCAAAAAATATACCCTTTATAAAAGCCAACAGATTTCTGGTATTTTGCATCAGCACCCCTTTGACTGACTGATACACACTTCATTATGTTTTGGGGATAAAAAGATATCTTTAAAGTATTTACTTGCTAGTGGTAAAGAAAGATAGAAACAAAAATAATTATGGTGATACCTAGTAAGTATAAAATTAAAAGTAAATTTGAAATGCTATGGGAACCCAGAGGAGGTGAATTTCAACCCTACCAGGCTGAACTTGGGAACATATGGGAAAAATAATCTTGAAAGCAAAGAAAACCTCTTGAATCAAAGGAAGACATAATTTCAGATTAAACTCGAGTTATAGAAATATTTAACCTCACAAGACCATAGCTAAACCTTTTATAATCAACTGTTTGGGGCCATATAGGGAAGGAATCTTTTTGCCTACAACGTTTATAATCAGCATAAAAGCACAATGCTAAATAAAACAGAGCAACAGCTCTCAGCAGCAAAGCAGCACCATTCATTTGGGAATGCAAATCCAAATAACTGTAGGCCACCTATTTAAAAACATGCTTTAGTCGTGGTAACCATCCTGAATGATTCCAAGACACATTGAAATATCAATGTTCCAGGCACAGATGGTTCCAGAGAGAGCTCTGAACAATGTGGTCTGGGCTGGGCTTGGGGATGGAAGGGATGAAGCCACTTCACAAAATGCCACATGCTGGCTAGGTGCAAGGAAAGGAGGGGGCCTCTTCAATTTGTCAAAAACTAATTTTGGGTATGCAAGGTCTCCTAGCAGCAGAATGGTTTCTGGAACCTGACTTCTCTTTCTTTGCCAAAAAAGGAGGATTTACCCAGATGCAAAAGATGAAGAATAACGACATTAAAAAAAGATTGGAGTGCTAAAAAAAATATGGATTTAATTAAGCATTCCTACCATTTGGGGATGGAGGGATTCAGATTTGGAGAGGCATGTGCAAGATCTAACTTCTGCTGTTTCTCTAGCTCAGCCACTGAGGTCCTAACATGATCACTCCTTGGCCTTTCTATTAGCCAAGTGGGTGGAAAACGTGGAAATGAACCTCTATTTTCTTACCTTATTAACTAATTAAAGCATGCTTCCTCTGGCACAAAAAAGAAAAGCACTGTGTGTGTGTATGTGTGATCATGCTGCAGAACACAGCAGAAATAATGAATGTTGAAGTGATTTTGTTTAGGGTAATATGAAAGTCTACAATTATATTTTTATGTCATTCTGTTGTTTCTTTTCCCATAAGTTGACATTGTGGTATGGCCACAATATGAAGTAATTTGGCAATATGATACACTGAAAAGCAAATTGGTCCTGGGACAGAAGGAAGTGAATTTAAAACCCACTCCTGCTGCTTACTAGATAGTAAAAATGGCCTACTTCTACTGAGCTTCAGTTTTCTCATCTATAAATGGGGATCATTAATCCCCATTTTACAGAATCATAGTCCCTTTCAAAGGTTCTCCTAGTTCAATCTGGGAGTCCTCAGGGTTTTGGCACACATGCTCATGTGCTCAGGAACAAGACATGTCCTGCTCTGCTTCTTTGTCAAGACTCCTGCTGTGTCTCTCCAGCTGACACCTCCCGTCCCCCAATTAGAATGTGGCTTTACTGGGTTAACTTTCATCCATAGCAACAGGCAACTCAAGCCACAGTGAGTTTGTGGCAGCGGGAAACAGGTTTGGAGATAGGCTTGGGGTGAAGGAAATGGCCCTCACTCCAGTTATGAGTCTCATTTAATAACTATGTCCTGAAGAAGCACTCTTTGTTTCTAGAGTCTCTCATATCCTTTATCAGACCTCATTTTGTGGCTTCTGGACTTATACTCTCTCCTTATAGGAATTTGAAACCAGTGCCTCCAACCAACAGGGAGACAGATGCCAAGAATCAGCCCCACCCCCCAATATCTAATTCTTTCCTCTATTTCTTGACTGAAGCCTCCCAGTACTAATTCCTCACTCTAATTTCAGCCCCAAACCATCAAATCATATAGACAGATATACAACAGTATCAATAGCCTGCCAGTACCACAAACTACTCAACTCTGAATCTCAGTTTTGAAAACCTGCTACCCATAGAAACAATAAAAAAAAGCGGTCAATCTCTTGGTAACTTGGTACAGGAAGGTTTCATGTACACAACCTAGTTTGGGAATGAAGACCATAAGATACTTATCAGATCCATTCCAGTGACAGATGAGAACAATGTATCTGGGTGGTGCAAACTGAATTGTTTTTGTTTTGTTTTTTTTTAGGTACCCGGGGGCCAGGGATTGAATGCGGGATCTTGTATGTGGAAGCCAGCGCTCAACCACTGAGCTACCTGAGCTACACTGACTCCCCCGAGTTGGTTTTTTTGTTCATTTGTTGTTTGTTTTGTTTTTAGGGGGTACCGGGGATTGAACCCGGGACCTTGTATGTGGGAAGCAGGAGCCCAACTGCTTGAGCTATATCTGCTCCCACAAACTGAGTTTTAATTTGTATATAATTGATTCACCTGATTAATAAGGATAAAATAACAGAATATAATTCTGTAAATAATACTTGGAGTTACATGGTGCCTTTTAAAATGCTTCCAGACCCATCTCACTTTTAAAAATTAATTTTAAAAATATTCATTTAAAATGTGTCATGGTATAGGCATATCAATTACCATATTTTCACTTGTACTTAACAAGGAACAATAACAATAATAAGTATAATACAAAGATTTATTAGGGATTTATGAGATAAGGTCCAGTCCTAACATTTTGTATATATTAACACAGTTAAATCTCATTAGAACCTTATGAGAAAGATGCTGTTATTTTCATAATTTTAAAACTGGGAAAACTCAGGGTGAGAAAGGTTAAGTAGTTTGTCCAAAGTCACACAGCTAATAAGTGTTGCAGCTGGGATTTTTTAACCTGGGCAGTACATTAATTTTATTCATCTTTCTTCAATATGCCTTTAGAGTCCTTTATACTCTTTTATAGCACTTATTATATTGCTTACTAAGGAATTTATTTATATTCTTTCTTCCCCCACTATTTTGAGTTCCCTGATGGCAAGGACTGTGCCTTAAGTACCTGGCTCAGTGTCACACCTGGCACATGGTAGATCTAAAGTGTCTGCTGAATACAGAACAGATTTAAAAATGAATCTCAAGACTATTTGTCAAATTTCTTCTTGGTATATGGTGCTCTGTTAGACACTGAGAAATAACAAAGGAGATAACGCATGAATCCTGCTTTCAAGTGGTTCACAACCAACTTAAGGTGAAAACTCTCCCCAGAGGAAGAGTTATATCACAATCCAAAAGATGACACTAATGCAAAGCAATGAGCTGGTGCAGCTAATGTGTAAGTATGGCCCAAATGTGTGACAAATAAGGACTATGATTCAGAGAAGCGAGAGGGAAGCAGACCTGGGATCTACTGAGTTGGTTCAAAGACATAGTGTTCAATCAAATACTACAACTGGAGTTTTTCACCTACCAGGCTACAGCTCTTCAATTAGACGAATGTGAGTCAGGATCCAAAATCCTCAAGAGAATGAGAGGATAAAAGAGAACTAAAGTTACTGATTTCCAAATGCTTGAATTATCCAAATAACACACTTAATTTACAAAACTCCTGGGTCTGTAGCCTGTTAATTCACTAAATTATTCATTCACTCACATTTTTTTTTTTTTAGTTAGGCAAGTAAAAAGAATTTATTGAGACATGGCGGGAAAGAACAGAGCTTGCTGAGAAATGGGAAAGATGGACAGAAATATGCACCAAGATATGATGCGGGTTCCTCTAGGCAGAGAGAGTGAGGTTTGGCTTGTGTGGTTACCTTTTAAGCTATTAATTATTCCTCCCCTTGCTAATGTTAAGGGGAGGGACCCCAAGGTCAAAATCTCAGCGAGGTCTCGCGGCCATGTTGTCTGTCGGCCATATTGTGTCTCGTCGTCTCCTCGTTTCCCTGTACCAACTGCCTCAACTCCCCCCTCAGAGAGTTCACGCCCTTATTCTTAAGGGGGTACTGAGGGGTGATGGTCACTCTTCTGTAGTTACTTTTTGCTAGTTAGGGCAGTAGTCCCTGCCTGACAGGGTGTAAACCTCTCTGGCTCTTCTATTGTGGTTGAGGGAAGATGAGTCCAGCACCCTGGTTGGAACTGGATGAAATTCCTACATAACTAATAAGGCATTGATTTTGTAAGAAATAAACTTAATTAGAATTCTTAAGATACATCGTCTTATCTGGTATGAATGTCTCTGGGTTAGAAAGAAGAAAAGAGAGAACTATAAGTTGCAGAATATCTTTTATGTTCAGACAACCATTTTCTGATAGCAACTTGGCTTTGTGGGAAATGTTTAAGAAATCACCACTGATTTTGCTCTTGAATGCTTTAAATGAAGTAGTCAGACCCTTGCCTAGCTTTATCAATTCAAATGGCATATATTGAGCACTCTGGGAATAAAGTGACAAAAGTTCTGCCTTCAAGTGGAATACAGTGCATTTTGTTAAGTTGTATAAAGGATCTATAAACCACATGCTGTGGTAGTAAACACATGGGGAGGATCCCTTTCTGTAATATAAGATGAAGAATCTTGCCAGTACATTAATGCCTTGACTGAGGGTGAGCTAGTGCTCTGTGCATGTTCTCCACTTCCTCCTGGGTACCAACAAGCTTACCATTTCCAGGGACCTTTGTGGTTAGGTGTGGCAATGTGACTGTGCTAAAAGAATGCCAGCAGAGGTGCTGTGCATCTGCCCATAAAACTCTGCCATGCCCTATTCTTACTCTCTTGCCCCATCTGCTGGTAGACTAGAAAGGGCTCCATAAATCTAGACGTGGGTGAAGACACCAGATGCCAGAAGCTGGGATGAATGAGCAACTGCTGACCCAGGTCGAAGTGTGACACGAGTGAGAAATTGTTTATAGCCACTGTGAACCTGGGACTGTTGTTTGCAGTAGTGGGCCTGCCCTGACTAGTCAGCATCAGTGCTTGACTTACTGCCAGGACACTAAGGCCAGGCATAAGGGATAATAATAAAACTTGTATCATGAAATGTGTTAAAATTGGCAAAGTACTTTCATGTACTCTAGTTCATTTTGTCATTGGTCTTATTATAATAACTGTAAGGAGACAGGGCAGGTAGCAGTTAGTCCATTTTGCCCATAAGGAAATTAGGCTGTTTGTATCAGTTAGAATTCTTGGGAAAATGTGACTATTGAAATAAACTTTAGTTCAGTTGGGGAAAAGCTGCTCCTTAGGATTATCTATGGATTAGGCTTTTAGCTAACACAGACTTTAAAACCATTTGCACACAAGGTTTTTCACTGCCCACCCCACCCCCCACCCACTTTTGTCAGCTATATGCATCTGGAACGAAGGGAGAATGTAAGAGGTTGGATTATCTCCTTAAGAGGGCATGTGGGGAGCAGGTAGTTATTTGGTATATCATGGGAATATGGACTCAGGTACAACAGAAACTTTCATCAAATGGCTGCTCTGTGATTTACACAGCAAAAAGAGTCCAAAAGAGCAGGGGAAGAGATCCCATCATGGCCAATCTTCCAGGGAGGCCAACTACTCAGGTCAGGGTCGGTGGACTGCAGATCCAGATTCCCCATTTAGCAGCAGAATGGAGAGAGAAGTCTGTGCTACCTCTGTGCTGCCCAAGCGCACGGTACTTGTACAACCCAGGGGGAGGGGACCCTGCCACGGAGAGTTTGCCCCCTGAGAAGCAGCTGGAACTCCTTGTTTCCAGTTTGGGGTTTAAGATATATAGTCATGCTGCTCCATTAGACCTAAGAGAGCATTGCCTTGATGATGCTGTGATTTGGACATGCTCATGGCCTCAAACTGTAAGCTAAGAAATTTCCATGTTTAAAGCCAACTCATTTCATGGCATTTGCTTTAAGCAGCCTAGGAATCTAAAACAGCTACCAAAACACATGGCCACACGGTCTGCAGGCAGTGATAGCAAGGCAAGAAACTTATCAGAGGATGTTGGGGATGATATATATTTCTGATGCTTGACCCTATCTCAGGCATCCTGGCTCAAGGTAGAGTAGGGTTATGTTCCAGCATGAGAAGACATTCCTAGTACAGAATAGGATGTCTCCATTTTGTCAGGCCAACAACAGATTAGCACTTCACAATTTATAAAGCATTTCTACATTTATTTATCTACTTTAATCCTCACAACTCGAAGACATGTTTTTATCATCCCCTTTTCAGATGAGGTTCAAAAAGGTTGTGACTTGGTTAAAATGTTCATAGCCAGACTTGGGTTTGAATCAAGATCTCTGTTTCTAAATCCCATCTCTTTCCCTGATGGTTCATAGTTGCGCCAGGATAGGGCGTAGTTTGTGTGCCTTCCTAACACAGACGCCCACCCTGCACTGTCATTTGGGAAAGTATGGAGTAGTACAGTTCCATTAAGTGATTCCCTTTAAGAGGGGTCCAGGCAAAAAAGGGGATATACTTATACTGCAAATACAAAAAAATTAGCTTTAAGAATAAGCTAAAGATGAGGATCAAAACATCATGAGTGGCGCTAAGAGGGGCTATTTTCTCTGTAATCTTAGGAATCTACCCAACTTTTATGTTTTTTAACAAATGAGGAAAATAACATGCATTCTTTTGCATGAGAATATTCTGTTCATTTGAGATTTTAAAAAATCTATATTTAAAAAAGATTTAAATATTACTTCTAAAGAAAAAATCTTGAAGTTCTTCAGAATAAATAAGCTAGCAGAGATTATCAATAACAAACACACACAAAAAATAAAGTAGGAGATTGTTCTTGCTAACAGAACCTGTTAAGGCAATCTAAGAGATTCCTTTCTGGTGTTGAAAAGAAGCCCAATATGTACACTGGACCATTTTTTAGGTGATAAAGAAGAAACTTGATGAGGTCTTTTCTCCCTTTAAAGTTTTTGAGTCTATGAAGATGAAAGACAAATTCAGCCATTTTAAGAGAAGCCTGAAATATTAGAAGCAGCCAGTGTTCCTTTCTTCGATGTGACAGTGTTGCTGACACACAGCTGGAGACTGATTTATCATCACATTTAAGGAAAGCCTTTAATAAATGACAACACATATGGACATTAGGCAGTTCCTTTCCCCTGCATAAAACAGTGATAAATAGAGTGTGATTTTTAAAGGCATAGTTCCTCCAATTAAATCACTAAAATAAATGAGTTAAAATATCTGAGAATTGCTAGTGACTTCTCCATTTCAAATTTTCAAGGCAATTCCTGGAAAAGGATTGAGGAAAATTAGTTTAAGTCTATTAGCCTCTTCTCAAGTCAATGCCAGCCTTACATCACCATTTCCATGCCTCACATTTATAAAATACATTGTGATTTTCCTTTTGAAGACTAGAATGGGCTTGGATTCATCATTGGTCTAGTCCCCTTCACATTCCAAAGATCTCCAATGTTTATTGTTGACAATTAAATTAGAATGTTTTAAGACAGATCAGGAGCAGAACTTTAATCCATAAATCCTGGGATTTTATGGGAGAAAGTGAAGAAAGTCTAGTCAAGAGAAAGTCGAGGAATATTCCAGAAGTTTGTTATGGCACCTATCAACATAGTATCTATGGTAACCAGATTACCTCCTGTTTTAATTAGCTAAAGGCTACCAAGGTAATATACCAGAAATGGGTTGGCTTTTACAATGGGGATTAATTAATTTATAAGCTTACAGTTCCAAGACGAGAAAAATGTTCAAATCAAGGCATCAGGTGAAGCTCTCTCCCTGAAGACATGGCTGTGATCCTGGACTTCTGTCACATGGCAGGGCACAATGGCAGCACCTGCTGTCTCTCCCTCCTCCTCCAGGTCTCACTGCTTTCAGCTTCTGGCTTCCTCCAACCTTCTCTCTCCTGGGTTCCATTGATTTCAACTTCTGGTTTCTGGGACTTTCTCAGCTTCTAGGGGTTTCTCTTTGTGTTCCTGTGTGTTTCTGCAGTCCCCTCTCTCCGTATTCATCCTATTTATAAAGAATGTCACTAAGAGGATTAAGACCCACCCCGAATCATGCCATATTGAAATAATCTAATCAAAACAAGGTCCACCTACAATAGTTCACACCCACAGGAATAAATCAGCTCTAAGGACTTATCTTTTCTGGGGTCCATAAAAGCCTCAAACTACCACACCTCCATTTTACACACATTATCTTCTTTTTCTTTGGGTGATCAGTTTGAGATTTGACTCCCGTAGGATTCCAAATGGCCAATCCCAAATCAAGGCCTAGACCAGGGATTGGCAAAGCATGGATCGCAGGCCAAATCAAGTCCACTGCCTGTTTT
>JAQZBX010042400.1:0-22028 GCA_029593785.1 Cabassous unicinctus | reverse complement strand
AATGAGATGCAAACCTCCTTTGATGCCAAATTCCATTTCTTGTGGACAAGAACATTTGTTTGAAACAATTAAGTATGAAAACCAGTTTCACCTGGTTGGCCAGACCTGTGCAGAAGAAACCCCTGGCTCTCCCCACTTCAACTTGCTTAATTTACATAGTAAAATTCCCACCCAAGGGTGGAGTTACTCACTCCTTTTTTGATCATGCAATGTATGTGCAAGCATCATTTCCTGAATATACCAGTCAGACAATTATATAACTAGATATGTATGTTCATCCATATAAATAAAATCTAATGCATAACCAAAGCAAATTCTTTTCAAAATGAAAAGTTGAAAAAGTGATTACTCCTTATGTAAACTACAGATAAACTAAATGCCTGCCAATAGTTAAACCTTCAATGTAATAAGGGATGTTATCATTATTATTAAGTAAGTTTAGCCCCAGCCAAGGGGAACTGCAAAGAGCCTACTAGACAGAAGGCTGGATCCCAAAAATCAGGATGGGATATCACTGGCCAGTGGGAGGCCTGGGCTGTTCAGTTTCCAGCAGGTAAATAAAGGTGTAAGTGTCACATTAAAGTTTAATTTCAGCAATACAAAGCTTAGGTTGGAAATTAGAAAATCACAGAATATCCACCCCCACCTTCCCCTAAGTTTAAAATGCAGGCCAAAATCCAGCCCTAACTTGCCACCACAATTGCCCATTTTACAGACACACTCTGGCCATGACACTTAGGGGGGTCCCCCAAGACTGGACCCCCACCACATGTGCCCATTTTTTCCTAACCTCACACTGAGGATGGGGCTCTCCCACAGCTCTGCAGGATCACCTCACCCTACATAGATGCCAGTCTCCCCCTGGGACCCAGTCTGCCCTCTGTGCCAGAACTGAACCCCAAACAGTGAAGACCCCAGGCCAGGACACAATCCCAAGCCATGGTCAAAAGACTCACCCTGATAGTCTGAGGTAAGGGCTGAGCTTGAACAGTCTGGGCCAGGCTCCAAAGCTGGCACTAGTTTCCTTGGCCAGTGGAAAGAGGGAGCCACAAATTACTAGATTGGACCCAGTCTAAGGCAATCCAGGAGTGGGCTCTAGGCAGCCTTGGGTAGTCAGAGGGACAGCAGGCTGAACCAATGGCTGCTTAGGCCAGTGGGCTGTTGGTGCCCAGACCAATAGGAAGTGTGGTTGGTGTGTTATTAGGTAGAAATTATAAGTAAAAAATAGTAAGTTACCCATAGAAGAGAAGAGTTAGACAAATGGATTTCCTTCCACTCTACACAGGCAGGTATCTCTTCCCTTCTCCACCACAGCTTTGCACTAGATGGGAAAGACAGGATAGATGCTGTGAACTTGTGAAAGCAGATATTGGTGAAGTGGAGGCTGAGAAGCGCACTGAAAGTGGAGCCCCCAAAAAGCCTGTAGACTGAGTCCACCTCCTGCTGCCCATCTTAGTTGCAAAAATGCTACTGGTCAGGCTCATTACACCCAGGTAGGAGCCTAGGGGATGCTTTTGTGGAGATTGAAAGCTGCCCAAGGCAACCACCTCAGACCCATGTGGGTCCTCAGCCAGTGAATCCGCAGGATCTCTGAGAGACACAGACCTCACCAAGGCACACAGAGCCCCACTCAGCTGTTCTCCCCAAGTTCAGGAATGTGAAAGGGTGGTCAGGACCACCGGATATTTGTGGACAGACTCTGGCCTGAAAGATGGAGAACAAAACTCTCACAAAAGAGAGGGAAGTAAAGAACACCCATAGGTTTCTGCAGAACAAGACCTAGAGTTGAACACTTCTCTCGGTCTCGATTGTTCCCACCACAGCCCCACCCCAGTGCAGCAATTAAAATTCAATCTTAAAGAATCCCTGTCAGTGTCTCCACCTGTTCTTCCTGCTATACCCTTTTCCCCACATCATAGCCAGTGTTCTTTTAAGTTAAAATTAAACTTTACCCTTGTGACAACATTTACCCCCCACCACTCTGGCCACCACTCACTCACTGCATTTAGTCTTCTCAGGCCTCTGGCTGATGCTCAAACAAAACCCTCTCTCTTCCACTTCATAGCCATCACCTGGCTTGTGCCTTCATCCCACAGTGCTTATCCCCAGCTTGGTGCACTGCCCATGTGTCCTTCTTTACAGGGGATTCCCTGATGTTTTTTCCCAAGCCACCATTCCCACACCCATCAGTCCTGCCTTTCCTGTGCATTCTTCTCCTTTACTTTATCCTCACATGACATCCTCTGTACACTTTTTAATTTCCCTGTTCAGTAGCTACCCCCCAGCAAATGTCAACTCCATGAGGACAGCAACATTCTTTCTCATCTTTACCATTCTATACCCAGATACAAACTCTATTTTGAGGAGAAATCATTTCCCTTCTTACAATGATTTTTCTGTCCCTTGTCTTATTTCCCCACCCAACATCCTCAAAATGTCACTTCCTGCTTTCCTTCAACCATCACTAATAATCCCCAGTTGGTGTACATTGTCTATAGAAGGAGTGATATTTCTGAATAAAACTACTAATTCTGGGGTTGCCAGTTATCTCTGTGGGAGGGAAACCCCTGAGGCTCCCTCAGCTTTCTTGTGAGGTGTGGCAGATGGTGAAGGAGAGGCATGAGGAAAGGGATGTGGAGATTTCTACAAATTGTCCAAGGAAGATTTCTTCATGGTTGGAAAACTCAGTGCAACACAAGTGGCAGAGAAAGAAAATATATGTGAACTTGCCAATTTTGTTTTTTAACATTTCTTATTTTAGGATATAAATATTAAATGATATAAAGTCCTCTCTAATAATAAAGTTTACACATCAAAATATTTATTTTTAATATTTTAACTAATACATATTTAGTTAAAAAATAAAGTTGTATTTATTTAGGAATTATGACTATTAGGAATTCAGCTCTGCTTAAAAATATTGCTGATGTTTAAATGCATCTTATCACTAAGCATATTATATATATTTAAATTAAAATACAATACTTATAAAATATAGATAGACTAATAAAGTAAAAATATATCATTTAAGATCACTTAAGATATAAATAATCTATAAATAAAACAGAAAATGTTGTTTGGGGATATGTAGTTTGATTAAGTTTCAGTTTGAGTAAAGGTTTAAATAGGACTTTCTTTGACTACTGAGACATTAGTCAATCATTCTTTGAAAAGAAAGAAAGTTTTTCTATAAGTTGATAGGCTTGTCATCTAAAAGAAGGAAGTGTGTGTGGCTCTGTCCAGGATGAGAATATGGAGGAAATCCAATCAATGGAGAGGGACCAATTGGATCCCCTGGCCTCCAGGACTTTCATAGGGAAGTTGGGTGGGTTAACATGGTCTGGAGTCTCAGCAGGCCTGTGTGGAGGGAAGGGGACAACATTGTTTTAACTCCCAGACCCAACACTGGGGGAAAGGCCATCAGAGGGTGGATGGTCCTGCACATTGTTAGGAAATGGCCTTGTGCTCTGGTTGTTCTCATGACCCCTTTGAGAGACTTCAGTGTATCTAGGATCTCCATTAACACCTCTTCTAGTTTGGAGCCTTTGGTTTATGAGCCAGTGAAGTTAATCTCAACATCTCTTTCAAACTCTTTGTGTTTCTGTAGATATCTATAATGCTGTCTATTGTTAAAGTCTGTTTCTCTAACCTGGCATCTAAAGATGGCACAGCCTCTGTAAATCTTTGTGATCAAACTAATCCTGTCAAGAAGCTGGCATTACACTTCACTCATGCAGCCAGTGTGTCAGCATGCTACTTTTCTTGTCTTATATAAATCCAGCTTCTTCTAACCGACAGGACAAGTCTTAACAATAAGGAGCCCACCAGTAAGCTGATGACAGAGGGAGGCTGTGGAACATAAGGCTTGGACTCATGTCCTTTAGTACCAGCTTCATCACAACTTCTTGCAGATTCTCAGTGATTAGGCCAATATCAGGCATGAGGTTCACAGCCCCTCAATGCACAGTAGCCACCCACATGCTCTGCCCAGTAACCATGGATCTGTCAGCCACAACAAACAATAGAGAACTCCACAGGATTCCACTTCAAACACACAGGAACTGGCAGCTTGGTCTGGTGATTAGTGAGAGGGTCTGGGGGGAAGTGGTGGAAGGGAGACTTGGAAAATAAAACTTCCTTTTCTCCATTACATTCTATTGATCTTTCATCTCTCTTCAATTTTTTAAGTGATGTAAAATCAAAATGCAGTGAAATGTGGGAAATCTTAATTGAATGACTTAAATTTTAAAAATTTCCACTCTCCCATTCCCCACATTATTCATAAACCCTATCAAGATTTGAATAATTAATTTCCATAAATTTAGAAAATAACTCCTGTACCTTCAATAAATACCCAATCCCCTCCATACACATGCAGCCTCTCTTCTGTTTTCTATCCCCACACATCATTTTTGCCACTTTGTGTAATTCCTAAAAATGAAATGAATCAGAATATACTCTCTGGTGCATGTGTCATTAGGTCAAAACAATATTTTGAAATTTGTTACTGCTGTTTGTGAATTAGTAGTTCTCTCAGCTTTTATCATTGAGTTCTTTGGCATCAAATATGTTACAAAATGTTTATCTATTTTCATGGTGGATTTTTCTTTTGCTTCAAATTCAGAGCCTTAAGAATATAGACATGAATTTCCATGTACAAGTCCTTTTTATAAACATTTGTTTTCATTTACTATGGGTGACTACATAGCAGTAGAAAAGCTTCATCATATAGCTGGTGTATGTGAATATTTTTAAACAACTATTGTTGTATTATTGACATGTTGTAAAATTCATAAAATTAAATATATATATTTTTTGTAAATGCAGAGTGATGTAACCCTTGCCATGATCCAATTTTAGAACATTTCTATTATCCCCACATTTTCCTTCTCTAATTTATTCGATCAGACACATTAGACACACAGTCATTCTCACCCCCTTGAAATTAGTTAGTTTTTGGTTCACTACATTCTCCTGTTGTTGTTTTTTTTTGTTATTCATCTGACATCACTGCCCTTTCCAATCTGCCCCTCTACTGGGTTCTCTGACTCTCCAAAGCCCCTCAAGGCTCAGTCCTTGGACACCTTTCCTTCTTCAGCACCATGTTCCCTCACTGGAGCACCTTGGCTTTGAACACCACCTACACTGCCATGTAGTTCTGCACTTATCTATCCATCCCATTTCTTTCTCCATAGTCCTGATAGACCCACAGCTGATTTATGATGCCTCTGTGTGAATATCTAACATGCCAACTTGGAACTGTGGGCTGATATCAGGAACCTGCTCCTCTTCTGGCTTCATGTTCAGGACTCCAAATGACAGGGGTTCTGGTAACTGCTTTGTCACCTTTCTTGACTTCTAGGTTTCCCTCCACCCCACATTCAACCCATCAGCACACCCTGTGTCCCATCATCAGAACAAGTCCACATCTGCCCCCTTCTGTTTGCTTCCATTTTCCTTCCCTGCTTATCAACACCTATGATAGGAGGACTGTAATATTCTCCTTCTTGTCACACTTAAGAGCATGGGAAATTGTGTACTTTGCTGTTCTGTATTTTGGGAATTAGGTTAAATTTATTATTCATAGTGATCAAATATTCAATAACTTCTTTAAATTTTCTCTGCTTATTCTATCAATTGCTGAGAGTTATAAAAAAGAAGTCCTCAAGTCTGTGACATTGTGCTTCTGTCACTTTTCCTAAGCAGTGTTATTCTTTCTGTACAAATTTTAAAATGCTCTGTTTCCAGAGCTGATGACAGCCCAACTTTGTGATGAAACTGAGAGCCACTGAGTGTACACTTTGGAAGGACGGAACAAGGCAGAGGACCATATAACACAGTGATACCCATGGTGAATGACAGACTGTGGTTAACAGTACAAATATGAGAATGATCTCTCATGAACAATAACAAATATACAATTCTAATATATGGTGTTAATAATAGGATGGTTTCTGGAAAAAATACACCAAATATAAGTATATACTATAGATGGCAGTAGCAATATTAGTATGATGTTCTTTCAGCATTTGTAAGAAATATTTCACAATAATGTAATCAGTGAGAGGGTGTTACTGATAAGGTGATGTATGGGAGTCATGTATGGTATGCATGGTTGTTTTAACTTATAATTTCTTTTAAAAATGCTGTGTTAAAAAATAAAAGAATAAAAAAATTTGCTATGTTTTTCTGGGAATTTAAATCTTTTTATCATTATGAAAAGGCACTCAATTTCTAGTATTTTCCTTAGTGTCTTTTTATTTGACATTGTCAAAGTAAAGTAAAATTTACTATTTTTAAAGTTTTACATAGTACATCATTTTCCACCTTTTACAGTTTGCTGTATGTCTTAGATGAGTGTCTTATATCTATAAGAAATATTTGTTTTTAATCCACGTGACATTTTTTATTTTTAAGAGGAAAATTTATATTCATTATTTATAAATATTAAATATAATTCATAAAATTCAGTATAATAATAATACTTATTTAAATCTGTCTTCTTTTCATGTGTTATTTGTGCTCTCTGTTCTATGTTCTTTATTTTCTCCTGAATTCTTTCTTTTGTCCAATTTTTCTCTTCTATTTATTTGGATGATGTGTGCTATTTTAATATTCATTTGGATATTGTAGCATTTTGGCATTATTTATGAATTCCAAAAATAGATACTGGATTGTTTTTAACCTGGATTGTTCTTCTGAGCATATTTAAATTATGATTAGGGCTTTTACTGGGCCAAATCAGTAGGGCATTGGGTCCCTGCCCCTTGGTGGGTGGGGACTCACAGATAAAAGGCATGGCAAAGGGCAGAGTTGGAGTTCTGATGCTGAGTTTTGAGCTGGCACCTGGGAAGTGAACACATAGGAGAACACAGAGGAATAGAGACAGCTCTTGGACACAGCAGAAGATCCAGGGAGAGAGACAGAGCCATTCACCTGATGGTCTGCAGCTGTCCTATTGGAGAAGGGCAGAGCCTAGAAAGTCTCCTAGTCTACAGCTTACCTTGTTGAGAGGGCAAAGCTGCTGAGCCTCTGGAGAAGTGAGCTCTGGGAGGAGAGGAACACAGAAGGGTTGAGCCCTGGCATATGTCAGCAGACATCTAGCTACAGCATGTGGCAATAGACTTTGGTGAGGGAAGTAACTTATGCTTTTTGGCCTGTTAGCTGTGGGTTTCAACCTCAAATGAGTATGCTTTATGGGAGCCAGTGGGTTTCTGGTGTTTGCATCAATGCCCCTTTGGCTGACTAATACAAATATTAACTCAAAAATTACAACATTTTTCCTTGCCTTATCAAATCTGACATTAATTATTCTTTATTGACTTTACAAATAATGTATCATATTTTATTTTTTAACATGCAAAAATGCATTTTTTATAATTTTTAAAATTATTTAATAAGATACTTAGATTATGTAAATGTTACATAAAAAATATAGGGATTCCCATGTACCACCCTCCCCACACTCTCCCACATAAACATCCTTCATTAGTGTGGCATATTCATTGCAATTGATAAACACATCCTGGGGCATTGCCACTGAGCATGGACCATAGGTCACATTGTAGTCTACACTCTCACCCCCACAGTTCTGCATGTAATGGAGAGATATAAAATGGCATAAACAGGATTTGTGGTTATGAGGTTGAAAGTGCAGAGGTGGGAATGCTCTTAAGGCTACATGACAAGGGAGTGTCACTGGTTTAGGGTGTTGGTTGGGGGGCCTTTTGGGATGGGGCACATCTGGAGCAGGCTATTGGTGAGTGTGTGAGTGTTCATCCAGTCATTATGTGTTGTGTTAGTGGGTGGAGACCCACGTGGTGAGTGGGAAGGAGATGGACCCCATCTTTGGGAGGAACAATTCACATAGAACCAGGCAGATGGGATTCTCTTATGAGCAAGGGTGCATGCTAGTAGGGGAGGATGAATCAGTGTGTCAAGACATCTTGTTGCATGTAACTATGAATTTGTCAACCAATAAGTCGACAAGGGGTCGTCATGGGCCCCAGGGAGATGGGGAGGGAGGAATATAATAGATCACACAGGGGGTATTTAGTGATCAGAGGAAATGTTTTTCATTACCATACAGTGATGGACACAGTACATGGTAAATATCATCAAAAATTATTAAATTGTAAAGTCTAAAATGTAAACCATACTGTAAACCATTGACAATATTTAGTAGCTATGTTTCACTATCTGTATAACAGTTATAACAATGTTACCATCCACATACAAAAAGGTTTTAATATGGGGTGAAGAAAGGGGGAGGAGGTAGGGTATATGAGAGTCTCTAGTATTCTGTGTGTGACTATGCTGTGACTTAAAATTTCTTTGAAAATTAAATGAAAATTTGGGAGACACTGGGGAGTGATAGGGGAAAGGTGCCATGGTACAGACCAGACACCCAATAATGCAGTGATAAAAGGAAAAATGTCAAAACAAAATTGAAAAATTTTTTTTGTTGTTTCCCATTTTTTGAATATCCCAATGCTTTAATTTAATTTTTTTTTAAGTTTCCAAGTATTTTTTCTCTTACATTTAAAATTATTATATTTCATTTTTATATTAATTGTATTTGGCTATTATATGGGTTTCATCATTAAGGAAGGTTTGGATCATAGAAGGGTTACAACAGGGGTGGGAGAGGATCTTTGGTGAAGGGTGTGTGTGATGGGGGTTTCATGGGAGTAAGTTTACCTGAATATATATAAAAGATATATAAAATTGTTCAAATGATCAAGGGGTGGGGCATGATCACAGTGGGTAGAGAATCACTCAATAAATGAGAGAATACTGAATTCCAGCCTGGAGAGCTCTGCCACATTCTCCATGGGAGCAGCAACAGTCCCCCTAGTGCAGGGGCAGTGTCTGGCAAAGGAGGATGGTCCACTGAGGGATTCTTGTTATAGATGACTAGCATTACAAGTCTTTGCTCTTGAAGTTGAAACAGCCTATTGCTATGGGTTGCCTAAGGGTTGCCACCTGAGAACTTCCTTGTTGCTCAAATGTGGCCTCTTTAAGCGAAACTCAGCATATGAATGCATTATCTTCCTCCCAGTATGGGACAAGACTCCCAGGGATATACCTTCCTGGCCACAAGGGATTACTACCAAGTGCCAACTGGCAGTACAACTGGAAAAAGACCTTGAATAAAAGGGGGAAATGAAAGACAAATGATTTCATATGGCAAAAGGACTTCAAATAGAGTTGGGAGGTCATTCCAGCTGTAATGCTTACGCACACCTCAGTAGAATCTCAAAGAACACCAAAGTGGATATCACCCCACACTGAGGGGCTCCTGAGGGCTCTGGAGACACCCAGGTTCCTATAAAATGGGGGATAGCTCCAGAGATTGATGCTTTATCAGTGGGATCTACTTTGGAATCTGTTCTCCTGAGAGTGACAGAGTTGGACTCAAATAAGTCCTCCCTGAACATGGTCCATCAGTCCCTTCTATTCAAGGCTATATGTGGTGTTGGAGTTTGTGGGTGTACTTACAGAGACTGGAGCCTTTGGCCTGCCTGTGTGCCAACTGTAACTGGAATCTTGGAGGAGCTGCAACTGCTACTCTACACTCAATGGACTCACCCAAGATACCTAGCAGGGAAATGATGATGGGCAATGGCCATCTCAGATAACGGAGAGAGTCTGCAGCTGCAGGCAGGATAAACCCATTCATCTTAACCATGGGATATAAGCCTCCTCTCACTTGGAGGTAGAGTGGACCTCATCATCCCAGACTCCTCAGGATAGAGGAAAGAGCTATGGAGTAGAGTGGACTTACTGGTATTCTGTTGTAGACATATTGTGATTCAAGCAATGGAAGAAATTACAACATTGATGTGGAACCAGTGGCCTCTGGACACACTGGGGCAGGGAGAGGCAAAAGCAGTTGTAATACAGGGGCTTTTTTAGGACTTGGGAATTATCCTGAGTGACATTACAGTGGCAGATATAGGCCATTTTACATCAGCATATATCATGCAGCATTGTGTGGGAGAGAGTGTGGTCTACAACGTGAACTATGGTCCATGCTTAGTGACAAAGCCCCAGGATGTGTATATCCATTGCAGGTGATGTACCACACGAATGAAATATGTTTATGTGGGAGGTTGTGGGAGCTGTGGGAGGTGGGGAATTTGGGAATCCCTGTAATTTTTGTGTAACATTTATGTAATCTAAGAATCTTTTAAAATATTAAAAAAAAACACAAACGAGTATATAGTCCACCAAAAAATAAATGGCCCACTAGCAAGGCATCAAATTCTGGAGATTTCTGCCCTGACCATAGGACCTGGGTGTCTCCAGAGCCCTCAGGAGCCCCACTATTTGGGGTATATCCACTTTGTCAGTCAATGAGATCCTGCTAATATGTGCATAAACATTACCTCTGGGATGATCTTTCAACTCACTTTCAAATCTCTTAGACATATACACTCATTGGTCTTTAACATTTCCCTCTTTTATTTGAGGTCTCTTTCCAATTGCTTTGCTAATTGTTGCCTGGCAGCAATTCCACAGTGCCAGGGAGGCTCATTCCCAGGAGTTATGTCTCATGCTTGGGGGAAGGTAATGCATTTATATGCTGAGTTTGGCTCAGAAAGAGGACACATTTGAGCAACAAAGAGGCCCTCAGGAAGCAACTCTTAGGCACCCCACAACACTAGGCTAAGTTTCAGTTTCAAGAGCAAACACTTATAAGCATAGCCATCAATATCAAGGGCCCATGAATGGATCATCCTGCTTCACCAGTCATTTTCCCTGCACTTGGGGGACTATTGCTGCTCCATTAGAAAATGTCACAGAACTCTCCAGGATGGGAATTCAATATTCTCTCACTTATTGAGTAATTCTCCACCCACTGTGACAATACCTCATGAACATTTGAACATATTTATATACCTTATATGTATACCCTGGTGAACTTCCTTCCATATATCCCCCATCACTTAAGACCTACACCAGGGTTCCACCCCTGCCCCAGTTGTAACTCTTCTGTGATCCAAAGCTTCTTCAAAAAAGAAGCCAATAAAATAGCCAAATACATTTATTAGGAAAATTAAATAGTAATGATAAATTTAAATATAAGAAATAAAATACATAAAATTAAAAAAAAATAATAATAAAATTAAAACATAGGGATAATAAAAAATAATGAAAAATATTTAAAAATAATTTTTTCAATACTTTGCCTTTAATCACTGTAATCTCTCATGTCCTGTAAGTACAGTGACATTTTTTTCCATTTACTGCCCAGTGTCTTACTTTTTAAATTTTGTTTTCAAAGAAGTATTAAGTCACAGTAAAGTCACATAAAGAATACATGTTATACCCAACATCCTCCCCCTTTTCAAAGCTTCCCATATTAATACCTTTTTATATGTGCATGGTACCTTTATTACAATGGATATGCAAATAGTGAAACAAAGCTACTAATCCTGATCAATGTGGTTTACATTATGGTTTACATTTAAGAGCATACATTTCTATGAATTGTGTTGATGTTATCATGGCCTGTGTCCATCATTGCAAGATCATGTACAACACTTCCATTGCCCACTCAATAACCCCTCTTCCATCTATTCAATTCCTCCCTCCAGCTGTCCTCAGGGCCTATGGCAAAATCCCAGCATCACTCCTTGGATGACAATATTCCTAATTACTTGCAACAACACTGAGTTCTTGACACACTGGTTGGTCCTCTCCTAATAGAAACCACCCATATTCTTGAGAGAATCCCACCCTTAAATATATTGGTCCTCCCCAGAATGGATGTCCAAATCCTTCCCTCTCACTATGTTGGTCTCCACCCACTGAAACAACACATTATGACAAAATGATCACTCACACACAAGCCTGCTCCAGGTGTGCCTTGTCCCGAATGCCCCCATCCAACACCTTAAACCAGTAACCCTTCCTTATCATAGTTACATAAGAGCATTCCCAAGTTGGTAATTTAAACCACATACCCACAAATCCCATGTTCACCTAGTCCCTCTCCCAACACAACCCCTCCAGTTCCTTGGACCATCCAACCTACCTTCCCGAATCTACACACCTGTCAAACCGGCACAGCTCCTCCAAATAATATCACTACCATCCTGTCAAATCCTTTCAATGTACAATTACACACCTTCAACTTATCATAGATTACATTCATATGAGTGTTGGCTCACAACCTTCTTTCACTTTCAATTTCCTGTAAACCTATCTTCCAGACAATACCTCTCTGAGTCTGCTCAATTTGATTAATTTGTATCATTGAGGTCATGTAATATTCATCCTTCAATGTCTGGCTTGCTTTATTCAACATAAGGTGCTCGAGATTCATCCATGTTACCCTGTGTGTTAGCAATGTATTCCTTCTTACAGCTGAGTAATATTCCATTGTGTGTATGTAACACATTTTGTTTATTCATTAATCTGTTGATGGACATTTGGCTTGATTCCAACTTTTCACAATAGTGAGTAATGATGCTATGAATATTTGGTGGGCATATATCTGTTTGTGTCTTTGATTTCAATTCTCCTGTGTATATTCCAAGTAGTGGAATTGCTGGATCATATGGAAGTTCAATAGTTAGATTTTTGAGGAACTGCCAAACTGTCCTCCACAAAGGCTTGACCATTCTACATTCCCCTCAGCAGTGGATGAATTTCCCATTCCTCCACATCCTCTCCAACACTTGTAGTCCTCTCTTTTTTAAATAGCCACTATTCTAATGGGTGTAAGATGGTATCTCATTGTAGTTCTGATTTGCATTTCCCTAATAGCTAATGATGTTGAGCATCTTTTCATATGCATTTTATACATTTGTATTTTTTCCTGTGAGAAGTGTCTTTTCAAGTCACTTGTGCATTTTAAAAAATGTTTTGTTTGATTTTTTATTTTAGATGTGAAGGATTATAGGTTGAATATTAGATTCCTATCAGGTAGATGGTTTCCAAATATTTTCTCCCATTGGGTAGGCTGCCTTTTCATTTTCTTGATAACATCCTTTGAGGTGTAAAAGTTTTTAATTTTGAGGAGGTCCCATATATCTATTTTTTCTTTTGCTGCTCATGCTTTGGGTATGAAGTTCAGGAAACCATTTCCTATTACAAGTTCCTGTAGATGATTCCCTACATTATCTTCCAAGATCTTTATAGTTCTGATTGTTGTATTTAGATCTTTGATCAATCTGGAGTTGAATTTTGTATAAGGTGTGAGGTGGTGTTCCTCTCTCATTCTTTTGGACATAGATATTCAGTTCTCCAAGCACAATTTGATGAAGAAGACATTCCCTCTTGGTTAAGTTGGCTTGGTGGCCTTGTTGAATATCAGATGACGGTATATGCAAGGATCTATATCAGAACTCACAATTCCTATCTTTTGCAGTGTTTTTTTTTTTAAATCAGGAAAGGGGCTCTATTTTGTCTAATGCATCTTCTGCATATATAGAGATTATCATGTGATTTCTTTCTTTTGATCTTTTAATGTGCTGTATTACATTGATTGATTTTCTTATGTTGAACCATCCTTGCATACCTGGGATGAAACCCACATTTTCATAGTGTATAATTCATTTGATATGTTGTTGAAAATGATTAGCAAGTATTTTGTTGAGGATTTTAGTGCCCAGTTTCATGAGAGAGATTGGTTTGTAATAACATTTTCTTGTGGCATCTTTCATTTCCTTTGGTATTAGGGTAATGTTGGCATCATTGACTGAGTTAGGTAATGTTCATTCTATTTCTATTTTTTGGAAGAGGTTAAGCAGGATTGGTGTTAGTACTTTCCGGAGTGTTGGAAGAATTCATCAGCTGTCTGGTCCTGGTCTCATCTTATTTGGGAGGTTTTCGATGACTGATTCTATCTAGTTACTTGTAACTTGTCTGTTGAGTTCATCAATTTCTTCTTTCACCAAAGTAGGCTGCTTGTGAGTTTCTAGGAATTTCTCCATTTCCTCTAAATTATCCCTCTTGTTGGCATATAATTTTTCAAAGTATCCTCTTGTATACAGTTTATTTCTGTAGGGTCAGTGGTGATATCACCTTCCTCATTTCTTATTGTGTATTTGCATGTTCTTTATTTTTCTTTGTTAGTCTAGCTAAGGGTTTGTCAATTTTATTGATCTCAAAGAACTAGTTTTTTTTTGTTTTCTAGTTCTTTCTTTTTTTCTATTTCATTTAGTTCTTCTCTAATATTTGTTATTTCCATCTTTCTACTTCCTTTTGGAGATAGATTGCTGTTTTTCTAATTCCTCCAGGTATGCAGTTAGGTCTTTGAATTTAGCTCTTTTTTCTTTTTTGATATATGCATTTACATCTATGAATTTCTCTTTTGGTATCACTTTTGCTGCACCAAATAGGGTTTGATGTGTGGTGCTGTCATTTTCATTTGTTTCAAGGTAGTTACTGATTTCTTTTGAGATTTCCTCCTTGACCCACTGTTTGTCTAAGAGTGTGCTGTTTAACTTCCATATCTTTTTGCCTAATCTGTTTCCCTTGCCCTTACTGATTTCCAGCATTATTTCATTGTGGTAAGATACATTACTTTGCAAAATATCAATGTTTCTGAATTGACTGAGAAATTTTCTGTGGCCTAGCTTGTTGTCTATATTGGAGTATGATCCTTGTGCACTCGACAAGAATGCATATCCTACTGTATTTGGGTGTAGTGAACTGTATATGTCTATTAGATCCAGATACTCTAATGTATTTTTCAAAGTCTGGTTTGTTATTGATTCTCTGTTGAGATGTTCTGTCTAATCATGATGATGGTGTGTTAAAGTCCACTACTATAATTGTAGAGGCATCTATTACTCCACTTAAGTTTTCCAGTGATTGCTTCATACTTTTAAGGCACCCTGGTTATGAGCATAAATGTTTTATATTGTTCTTTCGTCTTGAAAGATTACTGCTTTTACTAATATATAGTGTCCATCTTTGCCGAAACAATAGTTTTGTATTTAAATTCTATTTTGTCTGATATTAGCATAGCTACTCCTTCAGTTTTTTGTTATTGTTTGCCTGTAAGATTATTTTTCAGCCATTAACTTTCAGTCTTCTTTAATCCTGGGGTCTAAGATGGGTTTCTTGTAGACAATATATAGATGGGTCATATTTCCTTATCCATTCTGCCAAGCTGTGTCTCTTGACTGGAGAGTTTAATCCATTAGCATTCATGTTATTACTCTCAAAGAATTAGCTACATTAACCATATTTTCTTTGGGTTTATGTATGTCATATGTTTTTCTTTCTCTTTTTGTCTTTTTGGTTTTTCTTACCATCTCTTCCAATTCTCCCTCTCCTGTTTTTTACTTTCAACCTGCAGAACTCCTTTTAGTATTTCTTAAAGGGCAGGTTTCTTAATGGTATGCTTTCTTAATTTCTGTTTATCTGTGATTATTATGAACTCTCCATCACTTTTAAATGTGAGCTTTGATGGATGTAGAATTCTTGGCTGGAAGTTTTTATTTTAGTACCCTAACTATGTCATACCACTGTCTTCTTGCCTCCATGGTTTCAGATGAGAAATCAGCACTTAATCTTATTGAGCTTCCCTTGTATGTGATAGCTCTCTTTTCTATTGATGCTTTCAGGATTTTCTCTTTGTCTTGTGCATTGGACAGTTTGATGAGTATATGTCTTGGAGTTGGCCTGTTGGGATTTATACTGTTTGGGGTGCACGGTGCTTTCTGGACATGTACATCCATTTCCCACAAAAGAGTTGTGAACTTTTTGCCATTTTTTCCTCCAACACTCCTTCTATCCCCTTTCCTTTGTCTTCTCCCCCTGGGATGCCTATAATGTATATGTTTGCGTGTTTTTGTTGTCATTCAAATCCTTAAGTGCCTTCTGTTTTCTTTTTATCTATCTTTTTATCTATCGGTTCTACTATCTGTTTGATTTCAGATGTACTATCTTCCACATTGTTAATTCTTTCCTTTGCCTGTTCAAATTTGCTTTGTGTGTTTCCAGTGTCTTCTTGATTTCTTGGATTGTTCTATTCACCACCATCCTATTTGTTATCTTTTTATGTATGTTTCAATTTCTTCAGTATATTCTCCCAGTGTCTTCTTAATATACTTAAACTCTTCCTTCACTTCATTAAGTTGGTCCCTGATACTTTTTTGGACATCTTTGATAGTTGTTCAATGTTCTGCATCCCTTCCTGGTTTTTGGTTTTCTCATTGAACTGGGTCATTTCTTCTTCTTTCATAGCATCGTTTGTAATTTTTTGTTGCTATCTGGTCATTTTTTTTTCCTTTGGTTATAACTATTTTTATTATTTCAAATTAGTATTTATATTTATTTATTAATATAAGTCCTTATTTAATTTTTCGCCATTTGAATAGAGCTTTTTTAATAATTTTCAATTATCAATTTAATATTACCATGCAGAGGTATCAAAATATACACTGACACTAAACAAACAGAAAAACACAAAACAAGTTATAACACATCAATAGAAACACAAAGCTTACTAATTTGACCCATATTTCTTACTTTTTTGTATGGCTGTTTTCAAGCCCTCCATCATTTTACATCTTTGATTTTACTGCTTTTGAGGATTTTTCTGGAAACTGCATTGCCAGGTTTTCCTACTCTTTCAGTGGTTTAATTTTATCAGCTCCCACCAACCCTTAACAACATTATCATATAGGCAGTAGGGGGTTTGGAGAGTTGCTGCTGGAAGGTTTCTTTCTTTCTTTCTTTCTTTCTTTCTTTCTTTCTTTTCTTGAGAGTAAAAATTTCCCCTTACCCATTTTTATTTATTTATTTTATTTTTATTTTTTTCATATATATTTTAAAATATGCTTAGATTACATAAATGTTACCTCCCATAACATCCCACATAAGCATATTTCATTAGTGTGGCACATCACCTGCAATGGATATACACATCCTGGGGCTTTGCCACTAAGCATAGACCACAGTTCACATCATAGACCACACTTTCTCCCACACAGTTCTGCATGGTATATGCTGATGTAAAATGGCCTATATCCATAGCCACAACGTCAATCAGGACAAACCCCAAGTCCTGAAAAAGCCCCTCTATTACAACTGCCCTTCATCTCCCCACCCTGAAAGCATCTAGTGGCCACTGGCTCCACCTCACTGTTATAATTTCTTCCATTGCTTGAATCACAATATGTCTACAACAGAATACCATTAAGTCCACTGTAGCCTATAGCTCTTCCCCTAATCCTGAGGGGACTGGAAGGTGATGTCCACTCCACCTCCCAGTGAGAATGGGCTTATATCCCATGGATACAGTGGATGGGATTATCCTGCCTGCAGCTGCAGGCTCTCTCCATTCCCTGGGATGGCCGTTGTCCATCATTGCCTGGTCATCTTTTTATCTTGTTGGGTTTATTCAGTTGAATAGCTTCTCTCTTTTCTCTTGAGTTTATTTAAATGCTGTTTGCAGCACTTTGGCAGTTTTATATACTTATGACCAGATAATAGTGTCCCATTTGAAGACTTAACTAAACTTGGAAGTTGTAAATCAGGATTGAAGATGAAGTTATCTAGGAAAGACTTGTGGTAAATCTTACTGTCTGATGGTTTGGACTCCTGTTTCCTGCATGCTAAACCAACCAAGCTTTTGAGAGTGCTGTATGAACAAAACCACTATCAGCTTGGACAAAAGAGGACATGGAAAAGAAGGATTGAAGGAGAAGCAGCTTTGAGACAAAAACCTTGGAAGCTGCGATCTGGAATTAAGATATCACCTTGAACCAAGATAGGAGTCCCACCCATGTGTACAGAGATGGTGAAATTGTCCAAGCAGTTGAAGAAGGTGGATGTTTCCACCCAATGTACTGAGAGTTTTGCCTTCCCAGGGTGCAGAGAGGGTGAGTTTGCCCCAGCAGTTGAAGAGGGTAGTTCTTTCCACCTGATGTTCTGGGACAGTTTTGCCACCCCAGGGTACATGAATGGTGGAGCACATTCCTCAAAGATTAGAGAAGTTAAGGTCAGAACCCCATAGTTCTGAGAGTTGTGGTCCTGTCCCTCATGGATTAGAGAAGGCTAGGTTGTCAACTCCTGGCACTGAGAAGGTTGAGCCTGTATGCCAAAGTTAGGGAAGGCCAGGTGGTCAACTCATTCCTGTGTTATGGTTGAGTCTGTATGCCAAAGTTTAGGGGGAATGTTGTCTTCACCTCACTCTATTAGGGAGCTAAGACTGTAACCCTAACATTGGGTAAGGTGTGGAAATCACCCCAACATATTTGGAGGGTGAGGTATGGAACTTGGTCAACCCCCAGATGCTTGATGCAGGTGGAACCAAGATAATGGCCATTTCCAAGTGTGTGGAAAGGGTGGGTTCCTATGTGACCCCAAAGAGAAGAAGCCATTGTCTTAAGACTGACTCTCAGAATTTGAAATTGAATGGAGAATGCCCTGCAGGTTTACTGAAATGTAGAGGACCCATGACTTATGTTTAACCTCCCAAATTCTCTTTATGGTAATGAAAATGTTTATCCTTAGCCTTTCCATTTGTATATTGGATGCAGTTAAATGGTTTTGTAAGTTTCAGAGGTCTACAGCAGGTGGGGTTTTGCCCAAAGACAAACTGTATTTTTTTTAACTATGATTTTGTACTTGCATTGTTACTGATTTAAGATTTTTTAATGTTGTAATGTATTTTTGGAATTCAGAGGGTGGAGTGTAGCAGTTTGGCAGTTTGATGTAATTATGAATTCCAAAAATAGACATGAGATCATGCTTGTAAACTGGTCTGCTCATCTGGGCATGATTAACTTATGATTTAGGGCATTAACTGGGCCATATCAGTAAAGCATTGGTCCCCACCCCTTGGTGGGGTGGGAATCAAATATAAAAGGAATGACAAAGAACAGAGTTGGAGAACTTCTGATGTTGGAGTCTGGAGCTGGAGACTCAGGAAAAAAGAGAGCTTGGTCATGAGGAAGGAGACAAGGCCCCTGGAAAAGAGAAGAGTCATTCACTTGAAAGTCTACAGCTGGCTTTGTGGAGAGAGGCAAAGCCTAGAGAGACTTATAGTCTACAGCTGACCTTTTGGAGGAAGAAACAGAGGAGTTGAGCCCAGAGAGAAATGGAGTTCTGGGAAGAGAGTAATTCAAAAAGCCTGAATCCTGGCAAACTTCAGCAGCCGTCTTGCTCCACACGTGGCAATGGACTATGGTGAAGGAAGAAACTTATACTATATGGCCTGCTAACTGTGGACTTCTACCCCAAATAAATATCCTTTATAAAAACCACCATTTCTGGTATTTTAAATCAGCAGCCCTTTGGCTGACTAATACACTGTTTTTGTATGTTCTTTACATTTTCTCTTTCACACTTTGCTCACCTGATTCTATTTCCTTGCTCTTGTCTATGATCCCTTTAAGGAAATAAATAGGGCCAAAGAAAGTGAAAAAGGTAAGAAAAGTAAAAGGATAAGAGTAATAATAATAGTAATTATTAGAAAAGGAAATGTATAAGGCTTTTGAAAATGAATATTTAACTCATATAAGCATATAGAGTAATAGGAATAAAAAAAGGAGTATCAAAAATGAAAGGGGAAACCAAATACAGAAAAATATATAGAATAAATTAAAAGACCAGAATGATGAGGAGAGAGTGAATAAAAAAGATAAAAAATATAAAAAGTTAAGAAATAAAAGAAAACAGGATAGAGGAGATAGAAATAAACTGCTAACACATGGGATAACATGGATGAATCTTGAAGACCTCATGTTGAGTGAAGCAAGCCAGGCATTGAAAGATGTACAGTACATAACCTCACTGATATGAATTAAGGATATTGAGAAGTCTCAGAGAGCTATTGTCTATAAGATTGGTTGACAAGAAATAGAAAGAGAAGAGAAGGTTATGAGCCATCACCCATATGGATGTAATCTATGGTAAAGTGATAGAGTGTTGTTGTGTATTGAAGGGATAGGACAGTGGGGTATTGATATTATTGGTTTGGGTGGTGCAGGGCTGACAGGTGGTTAGATTGGGAAGGGTGGGTCAGAAAGTCCAGGATACTTGGGGAAGGGTTGGGAGATGGACCAGTTGAACACTGGGGATTAGTGGGTAAGGTTGAAAGTACAGAGGTGGGAATGCTCTTATAGCAAAATGACAAGGAAGGGTCACTGGTTCAGGGGGTTGGTTAGGGGGGCATTCAGGACCAGGCACACCTAGAGCAGGCTTCTAGGGAGTGTGTGAGTGTTTATTCTGTCATAATTTGTTGTGTCAGTGGGTGGAGACCCACATAATGAGCAGAAAGGAGTTGGACTCCCATTTTTGGGAGGGTCAATTTGTTCAGAAATAGACAGGTGAGAGTCTCTCAAGAGCAGGGGTGGTTCCTAACAGGGGAGGACAAACCAGTGTGTCAAGATCTCTTGTTGCATGTAATTAAGAATCTTGTCATCCATCGAGTCAAACCAGGGGGACATGTGGGCCCCAGGGGGATATGGCAGGAGAAATAGAATAGATCAACCAGGGGGTATTTAGTGGTCAGTAGAAATGTTCTTCATTACCATACAGTGATGGACACAGGACATGGTAAACATCATGTTTACCATGATGTTTATAAAAGTGTATGTTCTAAAATGTAAACCATAGTGTAAACTATTAACAATGTTTGGTGCTATGTTTCACTATTTGTATAACACATATAACAATGCTACAATTCTCATAAAAAAAGACCTATGCTTGGTGCTGGAGTTTCTGGGTGTACATCTGAAGACTTGAGTATTTGGATTGTCCATGTGCCAGGTGGGCCCAGAACCTTGCTGGAGCAGCATCTCTTGATCTACAGCTCATTGGACTCAGCCAGGACAGCCGGTGGGGATATGATGATGGAAGGTGGCCATACCAGAGAATAGTGGGGGTCTGTAGCTGCAGGCAAGATAATCCCATCAATCTTCCCCATGGGATATGGGCCCCTCTAAATTGGACGTGGTGTGGACATCACCATACCAGAATCCTCAGGATGGGGGGAAGAGCTATGGACATGAGTGGAATTTTAATCTACTATAGGAATATTGTGTTTCAAGCAATGGAAGAAATTACAACATTGCTGTGGAGCCATGGCCACTGGAGGCTCTGAAGGGCAGGGAGAGGGAAAAGCAGTTGTAATACAGGGGCTTTTTTGGGACTAGGGAAATGTCCTGAGTGACATTGCAATGACAGATATAGGCCATTTTATATCATCATATAACATGCAAAACTGTGTGGGAGAGAGTGTGGTGTATAATGTGAAATATGGTCCATGCTTAATGGCAAAGCCCCATGATGTGTTTATCAATTGCAATTAATGTGTCACCGTAATGAAGGATGTTTATGTGGGTGGTTGTGGGAGATGTTGGAGGTGGGGCATATGGGAATCCTATATTTTGTGTGTAACATTTATGGAAACTAAGTATCTTTAAAGAAAAAAAGAAATAAAAACCAAAAAAATTGAGGACTAAACAAAGATAGGTAGAATGTAAGAACAACAGAAAGTGGAAGATAGATGAAGGAAGGAAAAGGGATAGAATTGGTAGACAAAATTGCAGAACATAGAAAAGGGGAAACTGAAGAAGAGGAAACATAGCAACCAAGAATCAAGCCAGGAGCACCTCAAGGAATTTATCTCTTTGTCCAGCTCACTCTAGATGGATGACCTGAAGCCTGCTACTCTGTGGGCTTCCAAAATAGCTCACTCAGGCAGGATCTTGCCTCCACTCAATAATTTTTTGCAAGAGAGACCTATGTTCCATTGAAAGAAAAATAATTAGAACCAGAGAAAAGGAAAGAGATAGGAAAAAAAAAAGAAAACTAGGAATGATAATAGTAAAAGGTAGGACAGCAACCATACAATACCTAAGAAATTGAAAAAATAACGTCAATAACAAGCACAGAGGAATAAGATTAGGAAAGTGGAATAGAAAGTATGAACCAAGAAACAGAATAGGGAAAAAATATATGGAATGAATTAAAAGGCTGGAATCGTGAGAAGAGTTTTAAAGAAAAGAGAAAAGAGAAAAGAAGTAAAAAGGTGAAAGTATGCAGAGAAAAAA
>JAQZBX010042399.1:0-22026 GCA_029593785.1 Cabassous unicinctus | reverse complement strand
TGAGATCATATGTGCTGTTTAATCATTATAAGACTATTGTTTCTTCTTAGCTACGTACCCACTAATCCTAAACTTGTTATGTTGGTAGTTAAGGTATACTTTATAATAGTCAGATCATTGTTTTTTCTTAACTGTGTAAGTAATAAATTTAAACTATTGATGTCAGCAGTCAAATCACAATAAACAGGCCATTGATTTCACATGCAGGTTGACAATTAAAAGAAAGCATTATTGTAAGACATTATGATTAACCCGCTGGGGGAAATAGAGGCTTCAATGATATTTGGGGGGACTGTGCCTGTTTTAGGTTAAGACCGTGCTAAACGGCAGCTGGGTCTTACCCGTCATTGAAAACCATGGCAACAATTGGCTAAGCCCCTGTCTTAGGTTGACCCAGCGGCTTTGCCGCAGAGAGAGGGGAGGTTCAGTTGTCCGTTTTAGGTCAGGACCGTGTTAAACGGCAACTGGGTCTTACCCGTCGTTAGAAACCATGGCAGCAATTGGCTAGGCCCCTCTCTTAAGTTGACCTAGCGGCTTTGCCGCAGAGGGAAAGAGAGAAGGAGAGTCCTGTTGCCCGTTATTGACTAACCAGTCCAGCACCTAATGAGGCATATTTCTCAATGAGCTCAAAAAATGGCCTTTGTAAAAGTATAAACAGGGTGAAATTAGGCTCCAAGTCTTAAAGTGCTTAGCTCTCCTCTGACGAGAGCTAAGCACCTCTGTTGATGGCCGCCACAGGCCTGCCCTCACAAGGAGGCCCCGGGAAGCGAACCCGGGGCCTCCCATATGGTAAACGGGAGCTCTATCGATTGAGTCACACCCGCTTCCAGTTTGATGAACTTTAAAACCAAAATGTGAGCATCAAAAGAAAGAATAGATGAATGGGACCTTCTCAAAATTAAAATCTGTTACACTTCAAAGGAGTTTGTTAAAAAAGTGAAAAGAAAACCTACTCAGGAAGCAGATGTGGCTCAAGTGCTTGCTCTCTTGTTTACCATATGGGAGGCCCCAGGTTCAATTCCCAGGGTCCCCTGGTGAAGGCAAGCTGGCTGGCCCACATGGTGCGCTGAGCTGGTACAGCAAGACGCAACAAAGGGAGACAAGCAGACACAGAAAAATGCACAGTAAATGGACACAGCTAGCACAAGCAGCATGGGGGGATAAAGAACTAATAATAAAATAAATCTAAAAAGAAACCTCCTCAATGGGAGGAAATGTTTGGGAACCATTTATCTTATTGGAGCCTAATACAAGATATATAAAGAAATCCTATATCTTGAAAATAAGAAGGCAAACAACCCATTTAAAAAATAGGCAAGAGAATAGACACTTTTCCAAAGAGGAAATACAAATAGCTAAAAAGCACATGAAAAGACGTCTAACATCACTATCTCTTAGTGAAACACAAATCAAAACTTCAATTAGATATCATCTAATGCCTACTATACTGGCACCTATTAAAAAACAGAGAACTGCAAATGTTGAGGAGGAAAAGGAACCTTCACCCACTGCTGACTGAAATGTAGAATGGTGTGGGCATTGTGGGGACAATTTGGTGGTTCTTCAGGAAGCTAACTATAGAATGGCTATATGACCCAGCAATCACACTGCTGGGTATATACCCAGAAGAATTGAAAGCATGCACACAAACATTCATAGCATCATTATTCAGCATTACCAAAAGTTGGAAGCAACTCAAATGTCCATCAACTGGCAAATGGATAAGAAAAATGTGGTATATACATATGAATGAATATTGTTAAGCTGTAATAACCACACATAGGAAAATTATAAATGAGTCTAACTCTGATGCAATGGGGAGAAATGTTAACATATATTCGATGGTAAGGACCCCTGACAGCCCTCTGATTTCCTGGGGTTGTATGCTCTGTCTATATTGTCTAGATGTCTCTAGAGCTTACAGGTGCACCACTGCTTGATGCACTGTTTACTGGGACACTCAATGAGAACCTCCTGAGTAGTGCATAAACTTAACCTCTGAAATGGACCTCCTAACTCACTTTGAAAATTCTTAGCCAGAAAAACTCACTTGTATATAATATATCCCTTTTTTGGTCAAAGACTTTTCTGTATCAATTGAGAAGACCATGTAATTTTTCTTCTTCAATTTATCAGTAAGATTTATTACACTAGTTGATTTTCTTCTGTTGAGCTTCCCTTGCATACATGGGATAAAACCCACTCTATTGTGGAGTACAATTCTTTTTTTTTAACAAATAAATTTTATTGTTGAATTTTAATAACGCATAAATTGATTCAAAGTGTAAAATCAATGGTATTCGGTGTAGTCACATATTTTTTCATTCATTGCTTTAATCATTCTTAGAGCACTTTCATTATTCTAATAATAATAATAAGCAAGAAACAAACACAACTCATCATCTCTCAATCTCTCTATGCTTCCCCTGCCGTACATATCTGCTATTTTTTTCTTTCTCTCTTTCATATTTGTATTTATATTTAGTAAAAACAATCTTATATATGCAATTTCACCCATATTCGTGCTTTACATGAGGTTTTACTATCTTGTACAGTCCCATGTTACAGTTTTTAGTTTTTTTCTAGTAATAAACATGACCCTAGACTTTCCCTTTCAAACATTGTCATACCCATATAACAGTTCTGCTAGTTATAAACAGCATGATGTTCTCTCAGCAATTCTATTCATTTCCAAAAATTTAGAAACAACATGTTTTTTGTTTTTATTTTCTTTTTACCCATTCTACAAAGATTAATCCTCAGATTTCCATTCTCTACCCTCATTCCATTTTCTGGTGACCTATATTCTAATTATTAACTCTATTAGTTTACACAATACATTTAGTTCATAATAGAACAATCATACATTATTTGTCCTTGTTCATTATGTTCACTCAACATAATGTCCCCCAGGTCCAGCCATGTGCTTCATGACTTAATTTCCTCTTACTGCTGCATAATATTTCATCATGTGTATACACCACAAGTTGTTTACCATTCTTCAGTTGATGGAGAGCTTGGTTGTTTCCAACTTTTGGTAGCTGTGATTAATGCATCTGTGAACATTGGTGTGCAGATGTCTGTTCATGTCTCTTCTCTAAGTTTTTCTGGGTATATACCAAGTAATAGTTTTGCCAGATAGCATGGCAAGTCTATATTCAACTTTCTCAGGAACTGCCAAACAGTCCTTAACAGTGGCTGTACCATTCTACATTCCCACCAAATGTGAGTAAGTGCTCTATCTCTCCACGTCCTCTCCAACATTTATAGTTTTCCAAATTTAAATAGTGGCCAGTTGAAGAGGTGTGAAATGATATCTCATTGTAGTGCTGATTTTCATTTCCCTAATCTCTAGTGATGCTGAACAATTTCTCATGTGTTTCTTCACCTTTTGTCTTTCTTTTTTGGACAATTGTCTTTTCAAGATTTTTGCCCATTGTTTAACTGGTTTAGTTTGTCTTTCTTTTGTTGCAGTGTATGATATTTCATGGATATTAAATCTTTATCAGATATGTGATTGCCAAATATTTACTCCCAAGGAACTGGCTGCTTTTTCACCTTTTTCACAGATTCCTTCGAGGTGTGTAAGTGTTTAATTAAAAAGATGATCCATTTATATATTTTGTTGCTCATGCTTGATGTGTAAGGTTTGAGTAACTACTACCTACTACAAATCTTGAAAATATTTTCCTAAATTTTCTTCTAGGAGTTATATGGTTGCTGCTTTTATATTTAGATGCTTGATCCATTTTGGTTAATTTTTATATAAGGTGTGTGTTAAGGGTCCACTTTTTTTCTTTTGCATATAGCTATCCAGGTCTCCCAGCACCATTTGTTGAATAGACTGTTCTGGCACAGCTGAGATGGCTTGATCTCCTTCTAAAAAATCACTTGACTCTGGATGTGAGGGTCTACTTCTGAGTTCTGGAATTGGGTGCATTTTTAAATGTGTCTGTCTTTATGCCAGTGTCATACTGTTTTTACCACTGTAGCTAAGTGATATGCTATAAAGTCCAGAAGTGAGAGTCTTCCAAATTTGTTCTTTTTTAAGATTTTTTGGCTATTTGGGGCCCCTTGCACTTCCAAGTAAATTTGATAAATGGTTTTTCCATTTCTTCAAAACAGTCTGTTGGGATTTTTATTGGAACATTTATTGAATGTGTAAATAAGTTTAGATAGAATTGAAATCTTAACAATATTTAGTCTTCCAATCCATGAACATGGAATGTCCTTCCATTTATTTAAGTCTTCTTCAGTTTCTTTTAGCAATGTTTTGTAGTTTTCTGAATACAGGGACTTAATGTTCTGTGTTAAGTTTATTCCTAAATATTTGATTGTTTGAGTTGCTATTATAAATGGAATTTTTTTCTGATTTCCTCCTCCAATTGCACATAAGTAGTGTATAGAAACGCTATTGATTTTTGCGAATTAGACTTGTATCCTGCTTCTTTCCTGAACTTGTCTATTATTTCTAGTAGTTTTGTTGTGGTTTCTCAGGAGATTCTAGACATAGCATCATATCATCAGCAAATAGTGAAAGTTTTAATCTTCCTTCCTATTTGGGTCCCTTGTATTTCTTTATCTAGCATAATTTCTCTAGCTAGAACCTCTAGCAGAATGTTGAATAACAATGATGACAGAGGCAGCCTTGTCTTGCTCCTAATCTCAGCAGGAAAGTATTCAATCTTTCAACATTGAGTACAATGCTAGCTATTGATTTTTCATACATGTACTTTACCTTACAGAGAAAGCTTCCTTCTGTTCTTATAGTTTGGAGCATTTTTTTCAAGAAAGGGTGTTGTATTTTATCAAATGCCTTTTCTGCATCAATAGAGAGGGACATGTGATTTTTCTTCTTTAATTATCAATGTGATTTACTACACTAATTGATTTTTTATGTGGAACCACCATTGCATACCTAGGATAAAACCCACTTGATCATGGTATATAATTATTTAATGTGATTTTGAATTCTGTTTGCAAGTGTTTTGTGGAGGTTTTGTTTTTTTTTTTATCAATATTCATTAGAGCTTTGTTCTCTAATTTTCATTTTTCATAGTATTTTTATCTGGTTTGGGTATTAGGGTGATGTTGGCTTCATAGAATGAGTTTGGTAGCATTCTTTCTTGTTCAATTTTTTGGAAGACCTTAAACAAGATTGGCATTAGTTCATCTTTGAATGATTGGTAGAGTTCACCTGTGAAGTCATCTGATCCTGGTCTTTTCATCATTGGGAGGATTTGATGACTGTTTGAATCTTTTCATTTGTGATGGTTTGTTGAGGTCTTATGTTTCTTCTAGGGTCTGTGTAAAGTGGTTCATGTGTTAAATGGTTTCCTCTACATTGTCTAGGTTTTTTGGCATTCAGTTGTTCATACTATCCTCTAATAAGCTCTCTTATTTTGTTGGGTCATTGGTAATATCCTGTTCTCAATTCTGATTTCTTATTTGCATCTTCTCTCCCCTTCTCCCTTTTTCTGTTTGTCTATCAAAGTTTTTGTCAATTTTCTTGATCCTTTCAAAGAACCAACTTTTGGTTTTTTCATTCTTTCTTTTTTCCCCCCCCCTAGATTTCATTTATTTCTGCTTTGATCTTTACTATTTCTTTCCTTTGGCTTGGTTTGAGGTTCGTTTGCTGTTCTTTTCCTAGTACCTCCAGATGTGTAGTTAGATCTTAAGTTTTAGCTTTTTTCTCTTTTTTAATGTAAGCATTGAGGGCTATAAATTTCCCTCTTCACACTGCCTTTGTTGTGTCCCATAGGTTTTGATATGTTGTGTTCTCAATTTCATTTTTCTCAAGATATTCGCTAAATTCTCTTTCAATTTCTTCTTTGACCCACTGATTATTTGAGTTTGTTGTTTAAAACCGTATATTTATGTATTTTCCTTTTTCCTGTCCATTTTTTTTTTAATTTTCAGGTCTATTACATTACGATCAGAGAAAGTGTTTTGCATATTTTCCATCTTTTTAAGTTTATTGAGACTTGTCTTGTGACCCCATGTATGGTGCATCTTCGATAAGATGTTTCAATCTCAGCTTCCCTGTGTTTTGGTCTGGCTAGAGCTGAGATACAAAGTGTGTTCTGATGGCCAAACTCAATGAAGAAAAGTACATGATTACCACTCCCTTTTCCTCTGCAACAGCTGAGAGGGAGGATGATATCTCTTCCCCTCTCAATCAGCTGTAGTGAGCCAGGGGTTTTATCCCATCTTAATTTGTGGGGGTGGGTGAGGGGACCCCTTGCTGGCAAGTGCAGGGGTTTGAAAATCTGGTTTGTTGTTTTGGGTACTTCATCTGCCTGTCCTTCACCCTCCTGGGAGCTGTGAATCACTGTCCTGGTCTACTGATCCCCACAGCAGGTCCCTCATATAGTTTTGGCTCTTTTTCTGTTTGTTTTTTTTCTTCTTTTTTACTTTTGTGAAAGTTTTGAGCCCTACTTGCCTGCTCTGTTGCCATTTTTCCATCTCATCCTCATTTTTGAAAAGAGTGTTTTCTCAGATATAAAATTCATGGCTGACAATTGTTTTCTTTCAAGACATTTCATTTTAAAATAGTTGGTGTATTTTTAAAAAACTGTACTAAAAATTAATTCCATTATCTTAAATGTAATAATTATTTTCAAAATGTTCAACTAGACCAAAGGAAAGTAACTTATGGTTTTCCTAATAAATATGAACAAATATTAAAAATAAATAAAAATATATTCAAATAGTAAGTTAAAAAATAGAAAATGAAATCAACTAATAGGTTAAAAAAAATTTTAAGCCCTCACTTTGAAAAGTCCAAGAGCACTGATAAACCACAACCCAGTGATTGTGAGTGAGCAAAGAAGGCAGAACTATTCAATACTTCATTGGGGTATATTTGGAAGAAGTAAAGAATACTTGAAAAAAGATGATTGTCTCTGTATTGGTTTCACACATTGCAACCATGAGAAATTTAAACAAGTATGTTTTTGAAAAGCAAAAAGAATTAATTGCAGATACTGCAATAATAGCAAAATGATGAAGCTCATTTAAAGTTTTAATAAAAAATGTATGCATAATATATTCATCTTTTTGGGATAATTCCCATTAGAAAATAAACAAGATTTTTTTTCAAAAACTTATTATTATTTGCAAATTGGCAAGATTATGTTTAATATCTGTTATTCTATTTAATAACTCCTTTTTAAATATGTAAAACCAATAAAGGAGTGTACATCTATCATTTAAAATGAGAAATAAATTTTAAAAATCTGTATAATTATACAGTTCGTAATCACTCCCATAATGAACAATGTTTCTTAATTTATCTTTATCATTTCATGCATACACATGTATTTCATACATTTCACTCTTGCAGTTATTATCCTTATCAGTGCTCACGTTGTCTTATTTGAACACAGAGCATTCTACAGGCCTTTATTTATTTATTTATTTACTTTTTTTATATTTTAAAAGATGCTTAGATTATGTAAAAGTTACACAAAAGTTACAGGGATTCCCATGTTCCTCACCTCTCAAACCTCCCATAGCCTCCCACATAAACATCTTCCATTAGTGTGGTACATCACCTGCAAGGAATATACACATCCTGGGGCTTTGCCACTAAGCATGGACCATAGCTCACTTTGTAGACCACCCTCTCTCCCACACAGTTCTACATGTTATATGCTGCTGTAAAATGGCCTATATCTGTTGTTGTAGTAGTCTTTCATACATTCAGGCCAATTTGGAATGACAAAATACTCCAGGATTCTTGTTCATAAGTGTGGTAGACAGAAAAAAGCCATCTTAAAGACGCCCAAGTGCTAATCTCTGGAATTTGAATATCCTACCTTACTGGGCAAAAGGAACTTTATAAATTTACTTAAGTTAAGGGTCTTGAGTTGATTATCCTAGGTTATCTAGGTAGGACAATGTAATCACATGAGTCCTCATAGGGAGAGATGGAGGAAGGAGTCTAAGAGAAGGAGATGCTATGATATCAGCCAAGGTCAGAGTAGAGCAGGCCTCTAGCTAAGGAAAGACTGTCAGCCTCTTGAAGTAGAATGGAGTCTTCCTCTAGAGCCTCCAGAAAAACGAGACCCTGTCAATTCGTTCCAGAGTTCCTTCCTTCAGAAATGTTTGAAAATAAATTTGTTTGTGGGATACAACAACAAGGTACACATATATTTCCTGCTGCAACCATAGGATCACATATTTCTCAATGTGACTTTGCTTCTTTTAGTATTTGAAATAGTATTTGAAAACCATTATATAGATGCTGAGATGTATATGTTGCTCATGGATGTATCATAGTTTCTACACCATTTCAGTGAATAAAACAAGGATATTTAATTTTTATCTAATTAAAATAATAATTCAGAATGATGCTTCCAATGCAAACTCAATACTTCAGGAATTTACCTTAACGTATTTTGGGTAAATATTTAAACAATAGTAAATTGCTACTTAATTTATCTATACTTCTTGGAATTAATGTGTGAGGGCATATTGTTAATTATATGTACCACAAAAAAGAAGTTATTTGAATTTAAAATTGATAACTAATTCTCTCAAGTGGAATTACTACCAATCTCCTGCAATGGATAAAGGTAGGGATTTCACATACATAACCTGAAAATGTAACTCTCTGCCTTTTGCTGATTAACAAAGAGGTCTTTTCCCCAAAGCAATAGGAATGTTAGGGGCTCAAGTTATATAGGCTAAGACACACCTTCCCTTTGGGAGGCCAAAACATCAGAAAGGGCACTGATAAGACTGTTGACATTGTGCAGCAAAATGGGAAAAATCTTTCAAAAGAGGTGAGGAGTAGAGAAACAATAAATGACTCAACTGGGCAGAATAGTTAGATGGCTTTTGAAAAAAATGATGGGAAAATACAAAATTAGTGAGCATTTTCTCTAATGAGCTGATAATACATAATCAGTGTTTGAGAATTCGGTCAGTTACTCTTAAAATGCCATGACATATCCACATCTCTTAAAATGACTTAGCAAATTTTATGTATTTATCTTGGCCTGAAGAATTCAATCCAGTTATCAACAACAGGACTTAAAATGAAAATTCTTTAAAGAGTGCTGTAATTATCCCATGACTTACACTGTAGTAGACATGCTCTTGAAATAAAATTAACATTTGGATCAGTGAAGTCTCCATCAATTTTGCCTACCTGAGTATATTTTTTATTGGCAAAACTCTATATTCACTGCCAGAAATATACAGACTAAGAGAAGAAAACATAATATAATAAGGACACACCACATCAATTCTCATGTTCATATCAGTGGTTGGAACAAAAATTTGAATGTACAATCAAAAAACTCACTCAAATGTAAGATAAAACACATCTGCCACATTCACTTCCTCTGTCAATAATTTTTGAAACTGGGTCACCAAATTCCCACTTGGTTGAGGATTTGGCAAAAAAAGAGAAATACCATGTATGAAGCTGCAGAACTTTCTGAGCAAAGAGAGGTCAGAAAATCAAGTCTTCCATTGCTAGCAGGAGTTCCTTTTAAAAGAAATTATGCAATTGATTGAAGATAGAAAATACAGGTCACCCAAGGCTGCTGCAACTCTTCACATGGGCTGCAGAAATGGGCATTTATTCATCCACAGATGGTCTGATGTAAATGGCAGGTGTCACCTACCTTACAAGGAAGCATCCCAGCTCTAGTCAAACCATGAGCAAGTCCATGTACTTTCTCTGTAATAGTGACTGAATACCTGGTATTTAACTCTGGCATTTGGACACATGATCAGAAACTGACCCAGGCCCATCTCATCAGGAAATACTATTTTAAAGCAATTTGCTGTTGCAGATTTAATCATGTACACCATAAAGATGTGTTGAAGACTTATTCCACACTACTGTTGATGTGAATCCATTTTTAAATAAGCACATCGAAGGTGTTATTATTAGTTTAGGTGTGGACTCATTTGTCAATAGGATCTTTGAAGGTCCCAATTAGGGGAAAGCAAATTAAATCTAGAGAGGCCCTTTTCCATATCACTGGAGTTGTTAAAAGACAGAGAAAATTCTGATGCAGAAAGTCAGAAGAAACCTAAAGACAAAAGGAGCCAAAGAATGAAATAGTCATCTTGTGAATAGGCAGAGATGCAAGCTAGAGAACCCAAAGGACACAGGCAACTCAGCAGTAGACTCTACATACTCCAGAAGAAAGCATGGCCTACTGAAACTTGATTTCAGATTCTAGTAGCCAAAACAGTGAGACAATAAATTCTCATGTTTAGGCCAAATCATTTATGGTATTTATTACAACAACACTGTCAGACAAGGACAATAGTAAAACTTTCACATACTAAAGTAATTGGAAGCTCCAGGAAAATTAAAGAAGACTTTCTCTTGGGAAGCATTGATTCAATTTTTAAATGTTTGCTCAGTTGGTGAAGTATTTAATATGTGTTCTTTGAGAGGATATCTATCAAGAAGAATTTGATAAAATTTCAGAACTGCAAAGTCCCTGACTTCAGGTTTTAATATCTTACTGAGAGATGCAACAAGGAGGCAAAACCAGCATCAATGAAAATACAACTATTCCTCTTCTTGGCAGATTGGCAAAGAAAAGCAGCTAAGACAAGTTTTGCCCAGAGTAGAAATAGGGTATATAATCATAATAGTGTTTCTCATATTAAGACATACATCACAATAAAAATTCATTCAAAGAACAAAAATTTACGATATTAGACTCAATATATAGCAAATTAAATGAGTAAATTCAATATCACAGTATTTTTGGATAATTACGAAATAAGAATAATATAGTTGTATATGGGAAAAATGATTTCTTAATTTTAAAAGTAATATTCTTCTGTCATTGTGTACGTGTCTGAAATTGGGTTACTTATAGACACTATTCCAATTAAAAATTAGTTCTAATCTCAAGAAATGTACTTTCTCAGTGTAATGCATTGAAAGGAGATTGCTTCCTATGAAAGACATCCACCCCATATATCAGAGGTTCATCAGGTTCCAAGAACAACAGATGTTTAAACCTAAAACTCAGGCACTTTGTATTTGCAGTGTAGGTGGAACTTGTGTTTGGGTGCCATACATAAGTAAAAAAGCAAAGATGATCAGAGAAAAGAATATTTCAGGTAGACAACTGACTTAAAGTGATTATTTAAATAACTGGACAAACATATTAGTTATCTTATAAAAAACCCATTGAAAGAAAAGTATGTAGATATGGAATTACTATGGTTTATGTTCGAGGTGTATTCTTCTTGCTGAGATAGCAAAAAGCAGTATTTTTCATATATGAAGGAATTAAGAGTTCAATATAATATCCATGAGGGTCTATTTATTGAGTTAAACAGATTAAGTTAGAAGAAAGAGAGAGAGAAGCATAATAGTGACCAAGAAGATAAAAGCACTCAGGAATTAGAAAAAAAAAAGTGAGAGGAAAAATTTGTGAAGTTTTAAGATATTTTTCATGGCTTTGTTTTAGATAGTGTGTGGTCTAAAGTACACATTCCACTTACAAGTCTTCTAATAAGTTGGGGCAAAAATTGATAAACTTTGGCAAAAACTGTTTAATTATAACAGTAAGAGCAAAAAATGTGATTATAACTAGGTGAATTAAGAAAGATGACAAACAAAAAGAAAATCATTGTATATCAGGTCAATGAATCAGTAAATTTAAAAGTATTGGATGTTATGAGACAAGCAATTTTTTACATTCCATGTATACTAATTAATATATTTATTTAATAATAGTTGAAGGATCTTATCATTATTTCTCTATTAGAGATGACATATCAAAATCACAGAGAAACAAGCAAAGGTGGGAAAAAGAGATTAGTAGTTTAAAACTGAATTTGAAAAAAAGATTTATTAATTTATTTCCCCCCCCCTTGTTGTTTGTGCTCCCTGTCTGCTTGTGTTCGTTTTCTTTTTTTTAAGGTGGCTCCAGGAAATGAACCTGGGGCGTCCCATGTGGGAGGGAGGCGCATAATTGCTTGAGCTACCTTCTCTCTCTTAAAACTGAATTTTTGAACTTAGTGATATTAATGTCAGGATGTTGGATGTAACATGTGGAGAATATAAAACAATTATGTATGTGCCACACAACCTTGTATATATCGCACCCAATGGCCTTAACATTCTAAGTAATGAATGTCACTTCAGACCGAATTACATGAGAGACATAAAAGAATGAGTAGAAATTTGCTAAAAGAGAAAACCCAAATTATTAAAATTGTAATAATGCAATAACTCATATCAAAAGCCAAAGATATGAAGAAATATATAGGGAGGAACAAACTGTCATATATTTTCAATTTATTACTAAATAATTTACAATGAAAGACATTAAAGTGTTGAAGAAGTTTAAAATTTGGCTTTATGATTCAGTTGCAGTTAGCAGTTCAAGGTAACTCTATGGATAATGCCCATCCAATGTGCAGATAAATAAAATATAATTTGGGAATAACAGTGGTAAGAAGGAAAAAAGTCCTAAAATGTTGGGGTAATTTATGGGTAAACTAATCTAAATTGGTAAAAAATATTCCATGACATTTCCAAAACACACAACTGTGGAAACTAAGTATAATAATACTGCTTATAACCAAATTAAATAAAACCTGCATGCATATGAGATCGTTGGCTGAGTTTGTTGAGCCATCAATTCTGCAAAGTAATGTTAACACCTCTCTCCTCCTGTCATACAAGTCAAGATTCAGTAATGAGTAACCACACAATAACAATATTTATCCTCCTGGGATTGACTGATAACCACAACTGAAGGTTCCCATTTTCATCTTTCTATTTCTCACCTACATATTGAGTTTAACTGGGAACCTGACAAGTATCTCCCTGACCTTCATGGATTCAAACCTTAAAACTGCCATGTACTGTTACCACAAAATTTCTCTTTCTTAGAAATGTCATTTAAATCCTGCTTTATTCCCAGATGCTTCTACAACATAACAGCAGGTGACAAGACAATCATATATGACAATTGTGTAATGCAAAGTTTTCTACAGAACTCTTTGATGTTATAGCATGGTGTCTCCTGGACACCATGTCCTATGACCACTATGTAGCTATACACAGATGATGGAAAAGTACTTGACTTTCATGTACTCCTTTTATTAATCCAGACTGATCCTTGAAGTAAGATTCACTTCTAACCCTTGTTAACTATCATGTTGATGGAAATCATTGAGTCAATTTTTGCCAATATTTAGCATAATGGGACAAGATATCATTTACATCACATTGGTTGGTTCACAATAAAATGGCCTCAACATTGCAATCATCTAATTAGTATTTTCCCACATTCCTGACAGTGTAATAATTAATCTGTTATGAATCTTCTATGAGTTACAATTCCTGAAAATTAGGATCACATCTTCTAGTCTGTTGATCTCAATACCCACTGTTCCCTAAAGATACCAATAAAACAGTAATTGAGAAAGCTAGTATTAAATCTCCAAAATTCAGCCTTCCTCTGCCTCCTAAAGCTATGTGGTCGCAGCTCCTTCTGATTCAGCTGCAGGCTGGCATAAGGCTTTGTCTCTCTCCCAGGGGCTTATTTCTTCCAGGGGACAGCAACTCTGTTCTCTCCACAAGGTCAGCTGTAGATTATCAGTGTCTCTCTCTTCCCGGGACCTCTGCCATATCTATGGAGCCTTCTCTATTCCTCTCTGTTCTTCTCCTGTGTATTACTTCCTGGGCTCCAGCATCAAAACTCAAACTCCTTCCTCTGTCATGTCATTTTCTCTGTGAGTCCCTGCCCACCGCTGGGGCAGGGACTCCACATCCTACTCATGTGGCCGAATCAAAGCCTTAATCATAATTTAATTAAGTTAAAATGAAACCTCTGAATTTAATATAATCTAATACATCCAGAGAAATAGATCAGTTTATTAACACAATTCAATATATATTTTTGGAATTTATAATGATGCCAAACTGCCATAGTTATTATTAAGAAAATTTTGATGTTTCCTTCAGATTGGGAGACATAGGACTTCTGATCAAATTTTGAGGAAAATCCTGGACTCATCTGCAATTCGTGAAAATTTGTACATTAGAAGTAGAGCAAATATAACCCTAGTATATGATAATTATTTTAACTTACCTAGAAAATCTTCACAAGTCTCAAAAACATCTGCCAGAAACACAGGTAAATTATCTAACAGAAGAAAATATCAACCATCTCTAAAGAAAAATGCATCCACAAATATACAGCATATTATCAAAAACTACTTTGTATGCAAAGAAGCAAGACTTGGGACCTGTATCCAAAGGATTAATAGTAAATAGAAAACAACCTTCATACTTCAGATGTTGGAATTAACAGATGTGTAAATCAAAGCAGTTATTACAAATATGTTTAAAATATAGTGTAAACAATGTCATAATAAAGACTTCGGAAAGAACAGCATACTTCAGGAACCATAAATAGACCAAATGGAATTTCTAGTACAAAAAAAAATGAAATAGGACCTGCATCACGTGCAGCTGCTGATGCCCACCACCGCAGGCCGCTCTGGCAGCCTAGCGCCCCCCACCCTGCCCCCCATCAGCCCGTACCGCAAGCTCTAGGCCAAGGGCAAGCCTGCTGCCGGGGAGCGGGCCCTGCCAGGTGGCCCCTTCACAAGTCCCTTGGGACATAGCCCCAGGCCTGGGCCTCAGAGTGGACCCAGCTCCTCATTACTCCCAATGTGGCGAGTTTTGGATCACAGAAGGTCACAACTGTGGCATGGGAGGATCACTATTGTGGGCTGACGGTAATGGGGGGATGCATGGGGAGGGGTTTGCTTGGGGCATGCTTCCAAAACATATCAATATTTTCAAGTGTTCATGGGGCATTTTATCAGAGGTTGGAGACCCACACAATAACCAAATAATATTGAATTCCCATCGTGGGGAGTTCTGCTACATTCTCTAATAGGATGGCAAGAATCCCACAAATATAAGGGCAGTGCCTAGTGAAGGAAGACAGAGCATTATGTCAGGCCCTTGATATTTATGATTGTTACTTATGAAGCTTTTGTTATCAAAGTGAAACTTAACCTAGTATTCATGAGAATTATCACTTCATTGTATATGAATATAGTGAACTTGATATTTGCTTTATGTTCTAAATACACACGCAAACTAAATAGACCAGATGTTTACCTTATTGCTTTTACCTTCTAGTGTGGAAAATGCATCCTTGAACAGATAGGGACCCACTGAGCAGATGTGAAAACGATCAATGCTATGAAAAAGGAAAGATTACTCTATGATTTGTCTGCATGTTTGTGTGGTGGGAAGTGTGGGGGGAAAGTCTTTTTATGGAAGTGATGTTTGAGTCCAGATCTGAATAATGAATAAGAACTAGCCAAAAGAAGAGTGAGGGAAAATACTGTTTATAGAAGAAGCAATAATAAGTGCAAAACCCTGGAGACAGAAGGAGAGCAGGACCAAAAGATGGTCCCTTGGCCAGGACTACAAATGGATAGGAAAAACAACATAGGGGTACTAAAAGTTTATTTTGTATATGTGTGAGTTCTTCTTTTGTTTGAAGATAATTACTGAAGTGCGCAGTATGGTCTCTTAATCCACATGATTCTCATTTCATAAATACATACATTAAAACTTTAATTCTGATTTTTTACTATTGATTTCCTTTCTTTTTCTTCAGTCTCACATATATATTACTGATTTGGTTTCCTTGATTTTTTTTTCTGAGTTTTTCTTAACTTAGTTATATCTTGTTTATGGAGATTAAAATTTTACTTTAGCAATTAATTCCTCATGCTTTCCCAATACTTGTTTTAAAACTTATCAAAAATGATCACTTTTATCGTTTTGTTTATAACTATATTTTCCCTTGAGAAGAACTTTTTCAAATTTTATTTAAGATTTTTACTCATATTAATCTAGAAACCCTGCAATTGTATTCTCTCAAAATTTTAGTTGTGTTTTATAGAATTGAAATATTCTAATCCTTCTCTGCTGTTAAGATTCATTATTTTGGTATGAATTATCTTTGGGATTTTTTACTTGAAAATTTTACCTTATTATTTCATGTTAGTGATGCAGAGCTTCCTTTTTCTTTCTTCTTTCTTTTGTTTTTAGATTCAGAATATAACTTCACTATAATGTGAATTACATTATATTAGGTATCACTTTTTTCTAAACTAGTATTTTTTTAGAATCATATAAATTAGGCACTCATATTTTTGCTGTTTTGTTTGTATTTGATCTCCTCCTTCTTTAGGTTTATGGTATTTTGTGGTTTTGTTTAAGCTGGTTAGAAGGTAAACTAATTAATTTGTTTACTATGTATATACAGTCATTTTTGAATGTGTTATCCTGATAGATGTTGGCTTATAAGAAGAATAAAGAGTGAACTGAAATATGGGTTTTGAAAACGTTAACCTGAGATAGAACACTGAGGAGAATCATGCAAAATGATTTCAGAACTTAAAGAATTTTTGCTTAGGGACCATGGTCTTTTGAAAAATTGATTCCTAGTCTTCAGCATTTTTTACCCTCTGAAAACAATGCAATTCTTTTGAATGAGTCACTGAAGACATGTCTTATTCCTTTGTTTCTCAAGGTAAAAATGAATCTGATCAACATGGGTGCAATGGATGCCATTAGTTCTATCATACCCTTGTTAATAGTCACTGATTATTTTGCTGATGGTTTAACATAGAGGAAGATAAGCTGTCATAAGTAATGGGAACCAGAATCATGTTGGAATAAAAGATGGAAAAGATTTTTTTTAATTTGTTGGGCAGAGGGGATTCCTAAAATGGTTTTACAGATGTATATGTAGACAGAACAACACATACAAGGGTTGTGGTAAAAGCCAATTGCACAGCCTATAACCATATATTTTAAAAGCCATTGTCTGAGCATGAAATCTTCAAGGCATGAGAGGAAACAAAGCAAAAATAATCAATGACATTTGAATCATAAAATTCCAGATTTATTAACAAGATAAGTTGCAAGAATATGGTCAACATGCTGAATGTCCAGCAGCAGTAGACAGCCTTCTACAGTCTCACTTGTTCATGATGAATGCAGAGAGACACAAGACATCATTGCTGTCACCATAACAATCAATACAAACCATAATAGGTATGAAATCATCATGTGGAAAAAAAACCTCTTAAATAGCTGAGGATGCAAAAATTCTAAATGAAATGAACTATGAATATAATGAACCCTTCATAGGAATGAAATGCTCCAAGACTGCTTTCTTCTACTGATGGAAGATTTTGCCAGGAACAGGAGTAAAAAGAAACCAGACAAAACTTTAATGAACTTTTAGTAGCTGCATATGGACTTTCATGACAGATTAGAATTCCATGGTTTCCCAGCCATAGACTGAATCTGCAACATAAGCCAACTCTTTCTCTTAAGTCCTCATCAGGGACTCAGTGTAGTAGACCAAAGCCTAGGGCAGGATAAGCTATTGTCCCAAGATCAAGTCACCTGTCTCTGAATATGTTTCCAGCCTTCGATTCAGAAGCATAAAAATAGGGTAGAAGAGCTTAGAGGAACACCTCCAAAGTATTCCACCAAATCTACACAGAGTATAGGGTAGCTCTCCTCCAAAGCCTAGAAGCAGGCTAGCAAGGAAGAGAAAAATCCCCAGGAGTACAGAAAGCAGGGAGACTGGAAAACAGTGAGAACTCACCAGTGTGAAGACAATGATCTAACATCATTTTAATGCTGAAAGGGACAAGAACAAAAAACTGCCATCTAAAATTCTTTATCCAATAAAAATACCCATTAAAAATTAGGTGAAATGAAGTCATTTTTTACAGAGAAAAAAAGTGTGGTAAATTATATTAAGAAGAACTGCTCTTAAATAATGCTGAAAAACATCTTCACGCTAAAAAGTTATGATACCAGGAACCTGGAATATGCTGAAACAAAGAGAAACAGAAAGTTTAAATATATGTGAAAATATTTTAAAAGCCTCTCTTTTCTTAGACTATTTATTTACATGTATATGTATATTTTGTATTTATTAATTGTCTTTACAAAATTAAAAGAAGTTTGGAAATAAAGAAAGGTAACTCATTTTCCACAGAAAAAAATAATTTCTTATGTAGAAAACTACATGGAAACTTTTAAAATTTCTTGAATTAGTAAATGAATTTAACAAGTTTTCAGCATGTAAAGTCAATGAACAAGGTCCATGTGCTAGCAACAAATAATTGGAAAATTATGTAAAAGCAATTCTATATATAATATCATCTATAACATCATTACTTAGGAAAAAGTATATCAAAACATCTAGTAGACCTGTACATTAAGAACTTTATATGCTAGCTATGAAATTAGTGAAATACTAAATAGATTGAGTGATATACCATGTTCATGGATTGGAAGATTACATCTTGTTAAAATGTCAATTTCATATTCTTTGACAGATTCAATGAAATTTAGTCTAAAATACAACAATGTCTTTTGAGTAAATTGACAAACTAATTTTAATAGTTACAAGGAATTTTCAAATATCTATAAGTGTCAAAACAGTGTTGAATAAAAAGAAACAATTAAAGGAACTACAGTACATATTTTCAAGGTCTGGTATAAAACCACAGTAATCAAAGCACTATAGTATTTGACTGAAAATGGAAAATAGGTCATTGGAACATCATAGAGAATCGAGATCTTGACCCACATGAATATGGTCAATTGATTTGACTAATGATCCAGACAATTAAATAAGGAAAGAAAAAATAATTTGAATATATAGAACTAGAAAAATTGTGTGTACTTAAAAGAAAAATAACCTCTGTCACATTCCATTCACAAAATATGTAATTTAGAATAGACCATGAAGCTAAAACCAAACCAACACTCATACACTTTTAGCAGTAACTCCTCATACTCCCTCCCCTGTGTTTCAAACAAGAGAAATCATAAAATATTTGTATTTTTTGTGCCTAATTTATTTCAATCTAGATGATGTCTTGCTCATCCATGTCTATTTATGGCTGAATAACATTCCATTGAATGAAATATACCACATAAAACTTCATTTGTAAAGGATGTTTTCCTCACTAACTTTTTTCAAGCTTTCCTCTTTTTATTACTATATATTAGAGTATTAGTTTTCTTTATATGATTACATTAAACAATTTATATACTTTTACAAGATATCAGAGAATAAAATGTGTTTTTGATCTTTCAATATATCAACATATATTGATAGGGATGTAATTTCAAGGTAAACATTATAAATATAACACCAAATTATGAAATATTATATTTTAATTAAACAATTTAGCCCATTACACAATAATCTATGTTTGTTAAAGATTATCTGGCCATTTTCATTATCTAAACATTGAATGTTTTAAATAAAAATTAGTTTTCTTGAGATGTTCCTTGAGGTATTCTTGCTCATTATGTGCAGAGGCAGTACCATATGCTATAGCAACCACAACCCTAAATCACACTTCAAATTGTCCATTTATAAAACAAAGATTAAAAACCAAAACTAAGGCTCTTTGGAAAATTATTTTAATATAAATGTTATATATACATGTATTTGTTCATGTAATTAGTGATCATATGATAGATATACAGTCATTTGGCCTAAACTAATCTCTTAGTTAATGTAGCTTTTATCTTTGACATATTTCAAAACTAAAATCAAATGTACTCATTTTGTTATTTTGTGATTAGTTTTTGAAGTTAAAAATTAGTTTTGCATTTTCTTTATTAAATACTGATTCTCTTTTCTATGGCAGTCAGTTTGTGAGGCTTTTTAATTCAATGTATTCGAAGGTCAAGTATTAAGTATCATTTATGCACTAGATTTTGTACATACTCATGTGCATAATAAACAAATATTTTCTTTTAATGGAAGATTTAATGTGCAATATAAACAAAACATTTAATGAAATCAATGCTAAAGATGTCAAAACTCAAAACATCAGGTAGGATAGATGCTTTCCCAGTCTCAGAGTGTATCTTCATCTGGTAGAGGATGAAGGCAAAGCCTTTAAGTGGAAGTGACTTTTAAACTGAGATCTAAATGAAGAATAGAAGTGAGATAAAAGAATGAGGGAAAAACGTTTTTTGAAGAGCCACAGAAAGTGTAAAATTCTCATGATATCAGGTGAAAAAGCAAAGTGTGGCCAAGAGACCTGTGCTATATCAAGATGGAAGACAATTGACAGATAAGAAAATTTATTGAAAGTGGAGTGAGTTATTTTCTTTGAGAAAAATTGATAAACATTCTGTGTTTTTGTAATGGACAAGCCATTTGTTTCATGAGAAATTTCATTATTACTTTAATTATAACTTTTCATTTTTATTTCTGTTTCAAGTATCTTAGACTTCCAGATATAATGTTAGTTTGGTTCCTTAATTTCTTTTAAAAACCATCAAGTTTGCATGAGGTACAAAACTTCATTGCTTAATTAGCTATATTTTGAATTTGGATACTTATACCTTGTTTTAGCAGTTGGTGTTTCCAATGTTAGTATTATAGATTTTGATATTCTTCAATGTGGTGATCATTATGATCTCATTCTTACCATTTCATATACCCTTTGAAAAGAGCTTTTCCTCATATTAATTTAGGATATTTTATATTTGCCTAATCTTTTGAAATTCTATGTGTATCTGTATATGTGTGTGTTTATGGATATACATCAGGATCCTAAATATTCAAATTATGCTTCCATTTAAAACACATTTATTTGAGTAGGTATTTATTCTTTTGTTTATGTCACTTATGATTATATCATGTAACTTTTTGGTAATGCTGCTGTTTGTCTTATTTAAAAATTTTAGACTTAAAGAAATAAAGAGTACATTAAATATAGTCTGAGATATTTTCAATTTTGTTTTAATCCATGCTTGGAACTCATCCTGTCAAGAACAAGGCATTTGATAAATTTTAATTTAATGAATTATTGTATTTTTCAGAAAAACATTTAATTTGGTAGAAGAATTAAACACTTTCAACCTAGTATTTTCTTACAGATTCAAAAATTTAAGATGAGTGCTTCTATTTTCTTTCTTTGTTTTTCATTTTTTAAATTTTGATTTCAATTTTTATTTACTATATTGGAAGTAAAATCAGGCTTACATTGACTAGAAAAATATTATGATATCTTCTAATTACGGTTATTATATTAAAAGAGGTTTGTTTGCAAGGACATTCAAAGAGTAAATTTATGTGGTGTCGGGTGATTGTTCCAGATGTAATCTTTGTTCAAGTAGGTTAATTTGGATAGAATGCAGATCACAAAGATACTTTATTCTCTCCTTTATTTTTGCTGTAGTATCAGTACCGTTATGATTAAGGGCTACCTCTAGACACATTGCCATTAGTCAATACCTGGTTAAGTGGAACCTAAGCTCTTTGTATCCCATATCTTTATCCTCCCACTCCATAATCCTTATAATAAAACTAATAGATCTTACCATGTGGTAGATCTTACAGTAAGTACTTCCCATGAGTTACCTGGCTGGAAACATATCTGGAAACATACCTCCCTGTATTTCGCACCTTACCTATTCCATCTTTATACCTAGTCCTCCAAGTTACCTGGATAAGACTACTTATTGTGATTTTCACCTTGAGCATCACAGCCACTGGAAAGACTTTTAAACTCCATTATCTGTGCTGGCTGCTTCTCATTTGTTTCACGATAACAAATAATATTAAGTGTATCTTAGCACTTTGAGAAGTAAGTTTGTTGAAGTCAGACATTTTTATTGTGCTATCTAACATAACTACCACAAGCCTAAACTTATACTTAACACCTAAGAAACATGGTTGTATTAATATGTTTTCTGATACATTCAAAACTCTTGTCTGTCCCTTCTGTCCTATTTGAATTTCATCTTGAAATTTCTTTGCTGATTTTATTTAAATTTTCTATGTCCCTGTCGTTAACATTGAGGTTTTTCTCTTTTTGCATTTGAATTAGGCTTTCTGCTAGTGAATAAAGTCATACCTTGACTTTTCACAAAGTCAGCTGTAGGTTATCAGGCTCATTTCTCCTTCTGGGCCCTCAGGATCAAAGTTCGTT
>JAQZBX010042398.1:0-22384 GCA_029593785.1 Cabassous unicinctus | reverse complement strand
GTTAAGCAATGACTTTATTTTGTAAGTACAGAGACAAATTTACGTAACCAGGGCAGAGAGAGTGGATGACTCGCATTTCCAGTTAGGGGGTGGGGGTGGGGATCTTGCTTTTTTTGTAACATATAGCCAATTGGTGAATTTAGCTCTCAGTCAGAATCAGACGGAATTTAGCATCCTTATCCTTTCTGTTCTTCTCAAGTTGCCTTCAAACTGCAACAGCTTTCTTAATTAGATGGTAAAGATCCTCAGGAAGATCAGGATCAAGTCCTTTGGACTTAAGAATTTTCAAGATTTTATTGCCTGTCAAAAACGTACTTGTGCAATGCCATGTGAGTCTCTTAGGAACACATGAATTTGTGAAGGAGTCATGCCCTTCTTGACCAGTTTGTAATTTTGCTCCTTAATGTTGTCAGATGTCAATTTCAGCCAAGTAGGGACATTGCAGTGATAGGGCAAAGCTGAATGGGACAGGCCCTTCCCAGGAACTTGCATGCGACCCATGATGGCAGCAGGCACGGAGCGAAAAAGAGCCCCACCACGTCTTGATTTCAGACTTCTACCTTCTAGAACATTGTGCAATATACTTGTTGTTTAAAACAACCCAGTTTGTGGTTATTTGTTATAACAGCCTTAAGAAACCTATTCTTTCTCTCTCTATTTTTTTTTGTGCAGCCCTCTTTGTGGGAGAACCAAGCTTTCAAGTTATAAGTATGTGTTGTGAAAAAATTTTATTTTTACCAACAACAACAAAAAGTTATAAGTAGTCCTATGGAGAAGCTTATAGCCTACATGACAAGGAACTCATGTCTCTATCACAAAGCCAGTGAGTGAGGTGATCAAGATGGCAGAGTGAAATGCTTCAGGGCTCTGCCCCCAGCAAGAAACTTTGAACAACTAGCAAAAAATGTAGACACATCTTTATCACAGCTCCGGAAAACAGTTAAAGGCCTCCAATAACAAAGTCAGTGGCAGATCAAGAAATATATGTTAATTTAAAAGCAGTGGATCTTATGGTACCCTGGCTGAGCACTCTCTGACTCTTCACCAGCTTGGTATAGAAGCAGCCCATGCTCCCTTGTCCCAATTCAGAAGGTAGCAAAGTGACCTTTATGCACATAATAGGAATATGTGTGTCTGGCCCATTATGTCTGGTGGAGGCCTCAGGGACTTACTGCCTCAGAACTTACCCTGAGTATAAAAGGCAGCACACCCAGCTCTCCTACAGAATGCTGTGAAGGATCAATCAGATGTCTACCTAGGGAAAGGCATTGCTGCCTATAGAATATATATACAGTGATCAGGGTCACAAGGAAACTTTCCTTTGGAAGAGGGAACATTCATATCTATGTAATGGAGGAATTCCCAGGGTCATATGTGCATGCCCAAGTCAAGACACATACACAGAAAACATTAGTGTGGGACCCTATGCTTTGGCCTCAAGATATTCTCTAATCTCATTGAATAGATAAGCCCTGAAGGAGAGCATTCCCACAGGTCAATTCACAAAGACCAGGAAAGGTGTTTTCTTCTGTCCTTCTTTTTAATATATTTAGCTTCTGCCATTTCAAGAGAAGTTCTATCATAATATAAGCTTAAGGAAAGATGCCTTAGAGTCTAAATGCCAGTGACAATATATTAAAATAGCAAGTAAGCAAGTAATAGCAAGTAAGCTTTAATAAAAGATTACAAAACATACAAAGAAACAGGAAGTGATTGCTCAGCCAAGCGAGAAAATTAAATCATGAGAAACTATCAATAAGGAGGAAAAGACCTGGGATATAACAAAAATGACTTTTAAAAAGATGATCCTAAGAGTTAAGGGAAAACATGGAAAAAGAACTAAAGGAAATCATCAAAATGATTTATGAACACAAAGAGAATATCAATAGATGAAATTATGAAATTATGGAGATATATTCAAATGAAGACCATATTGACAGAAATGAAAAATTCCTCAGAGGGTTCAACAGCAGATTGGAGCTAGCAAAAGAAAGAATTAGTGAACTTGAAGATAACTATTGAAATCATCCATTCTGAAGAGCAGAAGGAAAATGTATGAAGAAAAGTGTACAAAGCCTGACAAAGCTGAAGGACACTATCAAGCATACCAATATATTCATTTGAGTATCTTAGGAGAAGAAAAAGAGAATACTGAGTAATTTGGGTATATATATATGTTCATGTTTCATTAAATTTGGGAAGTTTTCAGTCATTATTTCTTTGAATTTTGTCAAAATGTATAAATATATAATTTTTGAAAAAAACTGAATAAAGGTGGGGGTACAGAGGGTTATAGGAACCAAATTTGTGTATACTATTGAAGTTAAGTTGGTCTCAATGTAAAATAATATTACAGAATTAAGGTGTTAAAGATAAGTACCATGGTGACCACTAAAAGTATCATGGAATATGCAAGCTCATTGAGGCAGAATTTAGAGTATTAGTTGCCAGGGGTAGGAGGCAGGGGAAATGTGGAGCTCATGAAAAAAAATGGGTGTAGGGATTCATTTGGGGGAGATAACAAAATTTTAGGAATGGAAGTTGGTGAGGGTACCACAACATAGTGAATATGATTAATCCTCCTGAATGGGTACTCAAGAGAGTGGTTGTGATGGGAAAGTTTACATTGTGTATTAAAATGGGATTTCTGAATTGGCTCTGGGATTTTTGCAATTGGCTTTCTACTCTGATTAGATTCAGAGACACTAATGACTCTTTTTCCAATAATCAAGATGCACTGGATAGTCCATGGCATGAGCTGGCAACAGAGATATGTAAAATATCATCACTGGATATGGCTACTCATATGCAAGGCTGTGGGTGAGAGTATTATTGATACCTTAATAGAGTTTGGTGGAGTTAAAAAATATAAACAGTATGCTGGCTGTTTGTTTCTAAATATTCTGGGTATTATTATAAAAAGAGAGATGAGCTGAAGGCTGCAAATTTGTACCATAAGTGCTGTATGAAAGATGTGAAAGTTTATTCGTGTGCCCTGAAAGAAAATCTTATTTTGTGTAGCTGTATACTTGAGATCTCTGAAAATCATATCCAAATTCTCATTGTGTGAGTAGCAGAATTCAAATGGAAACTAAAATCCTAGCCTTGCAAGGTGTCTGCTGTTAAACTGAGGGCATTGATTGGAAAGGAAAGGGATCCTGAAAACTGAAATGGTGACATATAGTGTTGTAGTTTGAGGATTTTATGAACACCAGAAAATCATGTTCTGGTGTAATCCTGCTCTTACCAAGGTCTTAATAATCTTACCGAGTCCTTTAGAAGTGGGATGAATACAGAAAAAGAAACAGAGTAAAAGCCACAGGAGAAGAGAGAGAGAGCCAATGGAGCAAGTAGCTGAAATCAGTGAAATCTGGGAGAGAGGAAGCTAGAAGCAGAAGCAACAGAACTAAAAAGAGAAGGGAGAGATGAACAGATGCCTCTGTGTGCAGGTCTTTGGAGGGAAAACGTTCACATGATGATGCCTTGATTTAGACAATTTCTTGGCCTCCAAACTCTAAGCTTGCAACCTAATAAATCCCTCATTGTAAAGGCCAACCCATTACTGGTATATTGCTTTCCACAGCTTTAAGCAAACTAAAACATATGGATTTAATCATGATGGCAATGGGGACATTGAAACCCTAAATTCACTGAGTGTTTGCTAAATAAACCTGTAATAGTCTGCCCTGAGGAAACAGCCATCCAACCTCTGGACCTCTCATCTGCCTTGAGGAAACAGTTTCCTGACTTCAAATCCGCCCTGAGGAATCTGCCAACCAACTTCCCTCTGAAGATATTAAACCTATTGCAACTGATAAAACTGTGACTACCTGCCCTTAGGAAACAGACCCTATTCCTGTAAGGAAAGATCATTCCTGTTTCACCAGATGAAACTGCTTCAGAATGGCCTGTGGTAATTGACTTGTAAGACATTTCTAGTTATTTCTCATGTGCCACCTCCACAAACCCTCTTTTCTTCCAAACCTATAACTAGACGGAAATCCCAACAGGCCTTAAAAGGTGAAGTTCACAGTATGACCCATGAGCAGGTATGCTATACTCCAAAAAACTGCATGAGCTTTTCAATTTATATAAAAAGAAATCAGGGGAATATATGTGTGAAATTATATTAAGTGTGTGGGATAATGGTGGAAGGAATATAAAGTTAGATCAGGCTGAACTTATTGATATGCACCTGCTAAGCAGACATTCTGGATTCAATTTTGTAGCTCAGAGGGCTAGTAAGGGCTCTAATGATTTCTTAGTGTGTTTAGCTGAACCATGGATCAAAAGATGGATGGCATTTTCTGAAGTCAAAAAGCCAGAACTGCCCAAGTATAAACTAGGTAAGGGGACCCAACAGATTAAACAGATTGGAATGCTAGAGTGATAGGCCTGCTCATCCACCCCAGGAATGTCTGGAGAACACAGCTTTCACCAGGACTGTAAGGAATAATTTTGTGAGACTATTTCTATCTTCTCTGAAGAGCACTCTAATTGTTGGACTCTGTAGATCAGATAGTACGATGGAAACTGCTGTCACTAAACTCGGATCATTAAACACAATGGGGGTGATCTGATCCAGGATTGACAAAAACCAAGTGGCAGCACTTTATGGCCAAAGGCAAGGTGGTCATGGCTGTCACAAGAGACAGCAGATGCAAAGGAGCAATCAAAATAGTCTGAGTTTCAGAGACCTAAGGCATTGGCTAATAGATCATGGGGTACCTAGAAGTAGACAGTCCACTAAATTCCTACTTGATATATATAAGCAGAAGAGTTCTAGGTCAAGTGAACAAAAGACTACCTTGAATTACAAAAACAGAGTCATAGCCCTTTAATCACTTCACAGACTTGAGACAGTTACAGACCCAGAGCCCCTTGAATAAGGGAGGAAGACTGGGTCCTCTTGGAGAAAGACCCTGTTACAGTGTTAAAAATTTATACTGTTAATCTTTCTTACAGCCTTTCCCAAAAAGACCCATGACATTTTACCAGGCTAACTGTGCATTAGAGAAAAGAAAATGATCACATATTTCAGGGATTATTAGACACTGGCCCAGAAGTTGCATTAGGGAGCTGATGTGGCTCAAGTGGTTGAGCACCTGCCTCTCATATGGGAGGTCCTAGGTTTGGTTCTTGGTGCATCCTGAAAACAAACAAACAAACAAATGAAAAAAAACAAAAAACAAGTAAAACAAATGAAAAAACCAACTCAGGGAAGCTGCTGTGGCTCAGTGGTTGAGTACCAACTTCCTACATATGAGGTTTCGGGTTCTGTCCCCAGCTTTGTTACCTCAAAAAACAACAACAACAACAAAAAGTTGTATTAATTCCAGGTGACCAAAAATGTCACTTTGGTCCACCAGTTCGAGTAAGGGCTTATTGATTTCAGGTGAATAATGGAATTTTAGCTCAAGTTTGTCTCACAGTGGGGTCCAGTGGTCCCCAGACCTATTCTTTGGTTATTTCCCCAGTTCCAGTATGCAAAATTGGAATAGACATACTCAGCAACTGGCAGAATCCCCCCATTTAATCTCAAAATTGTAAGGGAAGGCTCTTATTTAGGAAAGTCCATGTGGAATCTACCAGTTCTGCCTGTACCTAGCAAAATAGTAAATCAAAAATAATACCAGATTCTTTGAGGAATTACGGAGATAAGTGCCACCATCAAAACTTGAAGGGTGCAGGGGTGGTTTTTCCTACCACATGTCCATTTAACTATATAATTTGCCCTGTGCAGAAAACAGATGGATCTTGTAGGATGGCAGCGGTGACTCCAATTGCAGCTACTGTTTCAGATATGGTATCATTCCTTGATCAAATCAATACATCCCCAGTATTTGGTATGCAGCTATTGATCTGGCAATTTTTTCTCAATTGCTGTTAGTAAGACCAATGAAACCATTTTCCTTCAGCAGGCAAGGCCAGCAATATACTTTTACTGTCCTACCTCAGGGGTATATCATCTCACCAATCCTAAGTCATAATATTGTCTATAGGGAACTTACTTATCTCTCTTTTTCACAAGACATCACATTGGTTCATTATATTGATGATATCATATTGATTCTACCTAGTGAACAAGAAGCAGCAACTACTCAGGACTTATTCATAGTCATTTGTATATCAGAGGATGGGAGATAAATTAAAATAAAAATACAGGATCCTTCCACTTCAGTGAAATTTCTAGGCAACTAGAACTATGAGGTATTTTGAGATATCTCTTTTAAAGTCACGAATAAGTGTTTTCTTTCTTTTAAACTGGTCCCTTCAATAACCAAAAAATAGACTCAATGTCTAATTGGCCTCATTGGATTTTAGAGACAGTATATTTCTCATTTGGGTGTGCTACACTGGCCCATTTACTGAGTAACCAAAAAAGCTGTTAGTTTTGAAAGAGGACCAGAACAAGAGGAGGCCCTAGGTCCAGGCTGCTGTACAAGCTGGTCTGCCACTTGAGCCATATGATTCCGTAGATCCAATGTTACTGGAATTGTCAGTGGCAAATAGAGATGTTGTCTATTAGCATGCCCCTATAGGATAAGCACAATTCAGAACCTTAGACATTTTGAACAAAGCCTTGCCATCCTCTGTAGATAACTATTCTCATTTTGAGAAATAGCTTTCCTGCTACTGAGCCTTAGTAGAGACTGACCACTTAAACATTAGCCAGCAAGTTACCATGAGACCTAAATTGCCTATCATGAGCTGGGGGTTGTCTGACATATGGAACCATAAAGTTGGGCATGCACAGTAGCACTCCATCATAAAATGGAAATTGTACATATGAGATAGGGCTTAAATGGGTCCTGAAGGCACTATCTAAGTTACATGAGGAAGTAGCCCAAATGGCCATGGCCCTCACACCTGCCACGTTATCTTCTCTTTCCCAGCCCACACCTACGATCTCTTGGGGTGCTTCTTACATTTGGGTGACTGAGGAAGTGAAAACTGTGGCCTGACTTGAAGATGGTTCTCCATGATATGCAGGTAAAACCTGAAAGTACACAGCTGCAGCACTGCAGACCCTTTCTGGGACTTCCCTGAAGGACAGTGGTAAGGAGAAATCCTCCCAGTGGACAGAATTTTGAGCAGCACACCTGGATGTTCGTTTCAGTTGGAAGGAGAAATGGCAAGTGGTGCATTTGTACACTGATTCGTGGACTTTCATCAATGATTTGGCTTGAATGTCAGGGACTAGGAAGGAACATGATTGGAAAAGAGGTGTGGGCAAGAGGTATGTGGATAGTTGTTTTTGAGTGGGCAAAATATATGAAGATATCTGTGTCCCACATGAATGCTCACTAGATGGTGACTTCAGCAGTGGAAGATTTTAATAATGAAGTGGATAGGATGGCCTGTTCTGTGGATATGGGTTAGCCCCTTTCACAAGCCACTCCTGTCATTGCACAATGGGCTTTACAAAAAAAGTGGACATGGTGGCAAGGCTTTACGTAATATATGGGCTCAGCAACATTGACTTACCCTCATCATGGCCAACCTGGCTTCAGTCACTGTTGAGAGCCCAATCTGGCAGCAACAGAGACCCACATCCAGCCGCTAATATGGCACCATTCCCTGAGATGATGAGCCTCCTACCTGGTGACAAGTTGATTACATCTGACCACTTCCATCACTTAAAGGGCAGCAATTTGTTCTAACTGTAATAGACACATACTCTAGATATAGATTTGCCTTCACTGCATGTAATGCTTCTGACAAAACTTCCATCTGTGGACTTACCAAATGCCTTCTCCACTGTGATGGTATTCCATACAACATTGCTTTTGATCTACGAAAACACTTCACAGGAAATTATGTGTGGGAATGGGCAGATACTCATGGAATTCATGATTTTACCAAGTTCCCCATCATCCTGAAGCAGCTGGATTGATAGAATGGTTGACTGACCTTTTGAAGTCTCAATTACAGTGCCCACTGGGTGGCTCTAGCTTGCAAGGATGGGATAATATTCTCCCGGAGGCTGTGTATACTCTAAATCAGTGTCAATGCTATTTTGCTATTTCTCCCAAGACAGGAATCATAGGTCCAGGAATCAAGGGGTGGAAATTAGAGTGGCACCACTCAGTATCACCCCTATTGATCCACTAGAAAAATTTTTGCTTCCTGTCCCTTAAACCATAACCTCTACTGATCTACAGGTATTGGTTACAAAAGGAGGAATGCTACCACCAGAAGACAAAACATGATTCCATTGAAGTGGAAATTAAGACAGCAACCTGAACACTTAAAGCTCCTTATGCCTCTGAATCAATAGGCAAATAAGGAAATTATTGTATTGTTTGGAGTGATTGATCCTAACTGTCGAGGGAAAATAAGACTGCATATACACAATACTTCTAATGTATTTGGGAAGAAAATATAGGACATTCCCTGGGATATCTCTTAGTTCTACCATGCACTCTGATTAAAGTCAATGGCTGCAACAACCCAATATAGAGAGGACCACAATGACCCAGACACTTCAGGAATGAATATTTAGGTCACACCTCCAGGCAAAGAATCATGTCCATTTAGGGTGCTTGCTGAGGTTAAGGGAATGTGGAATGGGTGGTGGAAGAAGGTAGTGATAAATACAGACTATGGCCATGTGACCAGTTACAGAAATGAAGACTGTAATGGTGATGAATATTTCTTCCTTATTTCATTAGGAGTTTGTTTACAAATGTACATAAAGAAAATATCTTTGTTTTCTTCCCTTTCTTGTCCCCGTATCATATGGCATGAGTTATATTAGTTTCATGGCATAGTATTTAAGTTACAGAATATCAGGTGTATTAGTCAGGGCTATCTAGGGAAACAGAATCAATAGGATTCTCATACCTGTATGAGATTTTTAAAAAGTCTCTCACACGACCATGGGGGTACACAAGTCCAGGTTCCACAGGCAGGCTGCAAACCAAGGGCTCCAATGAAAGTCCAATGAAGGTCCCTGATGAGTTTCCAGGATACGTTGGCTGTCCAAAGACAAGCTGGGAAATTCTCTCTTACTGAAATTACTTCCCCTTTTAAGGCAATCAACTGATTGGATAAAGCGTCATTCATTGCTGACTTGACTCCCTGGTTGATGCAGATGTAATCAGTCTTCTTCTATTCAGTAGATGACTAAAGCCCATAAATGTCCTTGTACTACAATTAGCCCAGTGATTGCTTTATCAAACAACTGGGGACAATTATCTGGCTGAGTAAACATATTAGCCTAACCATCACAGTCTACCTCTTGTCAACTTGGCAACCATACACATTACATTAAACAATACTTAGTCTCTAAGTAAAAGCAATAACAGGCAGGCATAAATATATATTTCCACATAACAATGTTCAAATCTGCTGTGTGCAACCAGAAACACATTAATTCCCTACAGAATAGGATGCAAGTCCTTGGGTAATATTCACTCCTAAGCTTGACATCCTTAAATATTATGACATGAAACTAACACAATTTGTCATATGATAAGGGAAAAAATTGGGAAGGAAAAAAAGAAATTTGTTTTGAGTACATATTCAATCATATTCATAATGAAACAAGGAAGAAAGCTTCATGACTATCACAGTCCTCATTTCTGTAACTTGTCATGTGGATAAAATTCATATTTATCACTACCTTCTTCCACTACCCATTCCATGTTCCCATTACCCTCAGCAAGCACTTCAGCATGCCATGGTTCTTTGCCTGGTGGGGTGACCCAAACTTTCATTCCTGAAGATTCTGGGCCATTGTTAGTCCTGCTTGGATTAGGTTATTGGAATTTTCCATTAACTTTTATCACAGGGCATGGCAGTACTAGGGGATGCACTAGAGTATCTCCTGTATTCCAGGCAAACTTTTCTTTACCCTCATTATGTAGATGCAGTCCTATTTCCACTTGATAGTCAGGATCAGTCACCCCAGCCAGTACAGTTATTCCCTTCTTTGCCTATTGATTCAGATGTAACAGGAGCCCAAAGTGGCCAGGTGACAATCTTTACTTCCAATTCAATAGAATCATTGTGTTTCCTGGTGGCAGCACTCCTCCTTTTTGGGACTAAGACCTATACACCAGCAGAGCTTAGGGTTGCAGAGACAGGAAGCAAAATTTTCCTAGTGAGTCACTAGGGGTAATAGTGAGTGATGCCTCTCCAATTTCCACCCCTTGATTCCTGAATCCATGAAACCTGGTTATGGGAGAAACAGCACAAGACAGTGGACACTGGTTTAGAGCATACACAGCCTCCTGAAGAACATTGTCTCAGTCCTGCAAGGTATTGCTACCTAGTTTGTTCCATAATTGAGTCTTCAAAAGGCCATTCCACCATTCTATCAATCCAGCTGCTTCAGGGTGATGGGGAACATGGTAAGACCAGTGAATTCCTTGGGAATGTGACCATTCCAGCACATTATTTGTTGTGAAATGGATTTCTTGATCAGAAGCAATGCTGTGTGGAATGCCATGGCAATATACAAGATATTCCATAAGTCTACAGATGGTAGTTTTGGAAGAAGCATTGTGTGCAGGAAATGAAAACATATATCTGGAGTATGTATCTATTCCAGTTAAAACAAATTACTTCCCCATTCCATGGTAGAAGTGGTCCCATGTAGTCAACCTGCCACCAAGTGGCAGGCTGATTACTCTGAGGAATGGTGACTTATCAGGGGCCGAGTGTGGGTCTCTGCTGCTGGCAGATTAGGCATTCAGCAGTGATTGTAGCCAAGTCTGCCTTGGTGAGGGGAAGTCCATGTTGCTGAGCCCATGCATAACCTCCATCCCTACCTCCATGGCCACTTTATTCATGTGCCCATTGGGCAATGATAGGATTGGTAAGGGAAAGAGGCTGAGTGGTTGCCACAGAGCAGGTAATCTTATCCACTAGTTTATTAAAATCTTCCTCTGCTGAAGTCACCCTCTGGTGAGCATTCACATGGGACACAAATATTTTCATGTTTTTTTGCCTACTCAGAAAGTCTATCTACATACCTCTTCCCAGATCTCTTTGTCACCAATTTTCCAATCATGTTCCTTCCAAGTCCCTGACCATACAGCCAAACCATTGGTAACAGCCCATGAATAAGTGTACAAATGCACCTCTTGCCATTTCTTCTTCCAAGCAAAATGAAAAACCAGGCACATTGCTCGAAGTTCTGCCCAATGGGAGGATTTTCCCCCAGCACTGTTCTTCAGGGATGTCCCAGAAAAAGTCTGCAATGCTACAGCTGTCCACTTTTAGGTGGTACCTGCATAGAGTGCAGAACCATCTGTAAAGCAGGCCCGAGTTTTCTCTTCCTCAGTTAACTGATTGTAAGGAGCTTCCCAAAAGACCAAAGCTGTAGGCTGGGAAACAGAAGGTAACATGGCAGGGGTGGTGTCCATAGGCATTTAGGCTACCTCCTCATGTAACTTACTTGTGCCTTCAGGGCCCTCTGGAGACTTATCTCATATACACCACTTCTACTTTATTATAGAGTGCTCCTGTGCATGCCCAACTTTATGGTTTGGTGGGTCAGACAATACCCAGATCATGATAGGCAACTAAGTTCTCATTATAAATAGATGGCCATGGTTAAGCGTTCAGTCTCTAGTAAGGCCCAACAGCAGGCCAAAAGTGATTTTTTAAAAGGAGAGTAGTTATCTGCAAAGAATGACAGTGCTTTGCACCAAAATACTAAGGGTCTACATTGTCATTCTCCTATACGTGCCTGCCAAAGACTCCAGACAGCATCTCCATGTGCCACTGAAAATTCCAGCACCATTGGATCTGCTGGATCATATGGCCTAAGTGGTAGCGCAGCTTGCACAGAAGCCTGGACCTGTTGCAGAGCCTCCTCTTGTCCTGGTCCTCAATCAAAACAGCGGCTTTCCTGGTCACTCAGTAAATGGGCCTGAGTAGCACATCCAAATGAGAAATGTGTTGTCTCCAAAATCTGAAGAGACCAACTAAGCATTGTGCCTCTTTCTTGGTCCTAAGAAGGGTGGGATGCATTACCTTATCCTTTACTTTAGAGGGGATATCAAGACATGCCCCACACCACTGAACACATAGAAATTTCACTGAGGTGGAAAGATCCTGTATTTTTGTTGTATTATCTCCCATCCTCTCTCATGCAAATGCCTTACCAATAAGTATAGTATCTTTTCTACTTCTTGCTCACTGGGTCCTATCAACATGATGTCATCAATATAATGGACCAGTGTGATGTCTTGTGGGAGGGAGAGATGATCAAGCTTCCTGCAGACAATATTATGACATAGGGCTGGAGAGTTGATATACCTCTGAGGCAGGACAGTGAATGTATACTGCTGGCCTTGCCAGGTGAAAGCAAACTATTTCTGGTGGTCCTTAATAATGGCAATTGAGAAAAAAGCATTTGTCAGATCAACAGCTGTATACCAGATACCAGGATAAGTGTTGATTTGCTCAAGCAATGATACCACATATGAGACAGCAGCTGCAATTGGAGTCACCACCTGGTTAAGTTTACAATAATCTACTGTCATCCTCCAAGATCCATCTGTTTTCTGTGCAGGCCAAATAGGAGAGTTGAATGGTGATGTGGTGGGAATCACCACCCCCTGCATCTTCAAATCCATGATGGTGGCACTAATCTCTGCAATCCCTCCAGGAATCTGGTATTACCTTTGATTTACTATTTTGCTAAGTAGGGGAAGTTCTAATGGCTTCCACTTGGCCTTTTCAACCATAATTGCCCTCATTCCACAAGTCAGGGATACAATGTGGGGATTCTGCCAGTTATTGAGTATGTCTATTTCAATTATGAATTCTGGAACTGGGGAAATAACCACAGACTGGATCTGGGGACCCACTAGACCCATTGTGAGATGGACCTGAGCTAAATGTCCATCAATCACCTAACCTCCATAAGCCCATAATCTGACTGGTGGACCACAGTGACATTTTGGATCTCCTGGAATTAATGTCACTTCTGAACCAGTGTCTAATAATCCCTGAAATGTCTGATCATTTCCTTTCCCCAATGCACAGTTACTCTGGTAAAAGGCTGTAGGTCTCCTTGGGGAAAGGTGGGAGGAAAATCAACAGTATACATTTTTGGCAGTTTAACAGCATCCTTCCCTAAGGGGACCTGGCCTTCTCCTCATTCAAGGGGTTCTGGGTCTCTAAACTGTCTCAAGCCTGGGAATTGATTAAGGGGCCATGATTTTCTGCATCTGTAATTTGAGTTAGGGTTTTGTTCACTTGACCTAGAACTTATCTGCTTATACAGATCCAGAAGAAATTTAGTAGACTGCCCATTTATTTCACTTCTAGGTACCCCATGATCTATTAGCCAATGCCATAAATCTATGTGACTCAGACTATTTTGAGTGTGGCTTTCAAACTTTCATTTCAGTAGCCACACCCACCTTGTCTTTGGTGATTATCTTATGACACTTGACCTTTACCGGTGCCAGATCCAATCATCCCCATAAAGTTCAAGGATTCTAATTCCATTACAACCCTCCCTACAGTAATATCTGGACTACAGAGAAGAACTAACACAGAGCTCTTTAAGGAAGGTGGAATTACTCTTACAAACTTACTCCTTATAGTCCTGGTTAAAGGTGTGTCCTCTGGACATTCCTGGCATCCCTTGGCAGGTCTTAAATGGTAAATATATTCTAGCATTCCAATCTCTCTTAGTCTTTGAATTCCCTCTTCTACTGAATACCAGGAGAAAATTGGGGATCTCAACCCCAGACATGCTAGCCTGTCTTTAGGTCTATGTTTCAGTCAGCTACCCAAACTGTTAAGCCCTTTATAACCCCTTGAGCTACAGCATTGGATCCAGAATTTCTGCTTAGTGGGCTCATATCAATAAATTCAGCATGATCCAACTTTATTTTCCTTCCACCATTATCCCATATCCTTAGTATCCATTCCCACAGATATTCCCCTGATTTCTGTCTAAATAAGTTGGAAAACTCATGCAGTTCTTTCAAATTATAGCATACTTTCTTATGGGTCACAGTTTGCATCTCACCTTTGGGGGCTTATTGTAATTTTAGTCTAGTAATATGTCTCAAAGAGAAGAGGGGTAGAGGGGCTGTGTAAGAAGGATTAGAAATATCTTACAAGCTACTGACCTCAGAGCATTCCTTTGCATTTTCTTCTGGTGAGACAGGATTAATCTCTTCAGGCAGGGGTTGGAGGGCAGGTTCCTCAGGGCAGGCTGGAGGCTGGGCAGTGCATGCTAGAGTTTGGCTGAGGCCTGCCTCAGGGCTGGGAGGAGGTCCAGACTCTATGGGGCAGACTGGAGGTTGGGTGATACGAGATTGACATGGTGTGGTCTCCACAAGGCAGGCCATCACATGTTTATCTGGTAAAGTCTCAGCAGAATTTAAGTTCTAATGTCCCCATCAATGTTATCATCATCCCATATATCTCTATCCCAATCCTTTGGGTTCCACTCCTTTCCAATCAATTCCTTCACTTCAACTGCAGAAACCCTGTGGGGTTGAGATTTTAGTTTCCTTTGTAACTCTGCTACTTGTACAATAAGAGTTTGAATTTGCTTCTCAGATATCTCAAGCCTGTGGCTACAAGAGACAAGATTTTCTTTAAGAGCACACATAGAAACTTTCACATCATTCATGTGGCATTTAAGTTTCAAATTTGAAGACTTTAGCTTATCTCTTTTTTTGGTAACTGTATCCAGAGTATCTAGGAGGACCCAGTCAACATCATTATACCTTTTGACTTCACAAAACTCAGTTAAGGTGTTGAAAACATACTCACCCAGATCCTTGCTTCCTATAAGAGTGGAAGTAGGGGGAATCCAGTGATGATTTTTTTGTGTCTTTCCATTGCTAACTCATGCCATGGACTGTTAGTGGCCTCTTCATTATTCAAAGGTAATCATTACTAACCTTGAGTCCAATTAGAATAAAGAGCCAATTGCAAATCTCCCAGAACCACCTCAGACATCCCATGTTTAACATTCTGTTCCTCAAGAATCACTCCTGGTACCAAGCTGTATTAGTCAGGGATCTCTAGAGAAACATAGTCAACAAGAGATATCTGTAAATCATATGAGATTTTATAAGAGTCTCTCACATGGCCATGGGAGTGCACAGCCAGGCTGCAAACCATGGGCTCTGATGAAAGTCCAATGGAGGTCCTTGATGAGTTTCTGGGAGATGTTGGCTTTCCAAAGATGAGCTGAGAAATTCTTTCTAAATACTGAAATCACATCCTGTTTTAAGGCATTCAACTGATTGGATAAAGCAAAGTGTCACTCACTCATTGCTGACTGCAATCTCCCTGGTTGATGCTGATGTAATCAGCCATCTATGCAGTAAACTCACCGATGACTGAAGCCCATAAATGCCCTTGTATTACAATTAGCCCAGTGCTTGCTTGACCAAACAACTGGGAACAATTGCCTGTCTGAGTTGACACATTAGCCTAACAATCACATCAAGTTTAAGAGTGAATGTTACCCAAGAACTTTTACACTATTCTGGAGAGATTTAGTATGTTTCCAGTTGTATGCTGGACTGTTGAGTATTGTTAGGTGAAAAATACATCTATTATTGTTTTTATTCAGAGATTAATTATGGTTTAAGGTGATGCATATGGCTTCCAAGTTAACAATGGGTGGACTGTGATGGTTAGGATCATATGTCAACTTAGCCAGGTAATGATGTTGGGTTGTTTGGTCAAGCAAGTACTGCTCTAATTTTTACTGTGAGGACATTTCATGGACTTAAATAATCAGTAAGTTCATTGCCTCCATGGCTGATTACATCTACAATCAATTTAGGAGATGGCCTTCAGCAATGAAATGCATCTCATTCAATCAGTTGGAGGCTTTAAGAAGAGAATTGAGGATTTCAACATCAGAAGACAGAATTTTTGTCTTTACTTCAGCTGTACAGTTTCTCCTGGAGAATTCATCCATAAACTTCCTCGGAGTTCCCAGCTTACAGCCTGACCTAAGGTTTTGGACTTGTGCATCCCTCCAGCCATGTGAGACAGTTTTACAAAATCTCATAATATTTACAGATATCTACTGTCAGTTTTTTTTCCCTACATAATCCTGACTAATACACTAATGTAACATGAGACTGATCTGGTCATTGTTTAGGGGAAAACACTGCATTTTATCTTACCCTACCAAACCTTACTACTATGAGATGAAAAAGATTTCAGTGATGACCTTAATAGTTATGGCAGAAAATATTTAGGTCAAATGAGTGAGTGAATACTTGAAGAGAAGACAGGAATATCTTGTTTTATTATGACAAATTGAATAAGGAACACACTTTTAGTTTGCCAAATGGCTGCCAATGCAAAGTACCAGAAATGGGTTGATTTTTCTAAAGGTGATTTATTTGGGGTAAATGCTTACAGTTCTAAGGCCATGAAAATTCCAAATTGAGACACCATGAGAGATATTCTCTCACCAAATTCGGCTACTGTTGGTCTTGTTGTTTAGGCACGTGGTGAAGCAAGATGTCTGCCGATATTTGCCAGAGTGTCAGGCTTGCCATCAGGGCTCCCTGTTTTTTTGGAGTATAGCTCCCGGAGCTCCATTGTGAGCAACAAGACATACGGCTTTTCTCTTTTCAGGCCTCCTCTATCAGTCTCAGCTGCTCTACTTTCTTCCTGAGTTGAACTATAAGCTATCAGGCATGTAAAAGGGCTTGTTTCTTCTTGAGCTGCTGATTGGACCCAGCCTTTTGAGGGCTTTGTGCTTAATCAATCCTCTAGTCTTCTTTCACATGCAGAATGAAAAATGGTGGCTTCCTTTTCCTGTGTCTGTGTCTCTCTCTGTCTGTGTCTCTATTTAATATCAGACACAAGATATTGTTAATGTGGGAAAGTGGGGTGGGGGGAGAGAGTGGGGAATATGGGAATACCCTATGTTTTTATGAAACCTTTATGCAATCTAAAGCTTCTTTAAAAAAATAATTTAAAAAAAAAAGGGCAGAGACTCAGCCTGAGTCATATCTCATTGAGGCCTGAAAGGGTCTCACACCTACAGGAATGAATTGGTTAACAAACATAATCTTTTTCTTTTTGGGATTCATAAAATAATCTCAAACTGCCACAGCACATTAAAAACAATGAAATGATCAGAATTGTTAAGAAGAACATTTAACAATACTCTGATAATACTCTAAGACATACATTTATATTCAAACAAATATCTCTTTATAGTCAGTGATTTCTTAATTAGACCTAGTAATCAGATTTTTCAAAACCCATTACAAAACAGAATTTCCATAGTAAGCCATTTCATTTGATAGCTTTATTTTAAAATTGTTATTTTGACATCTCATTTTTCTTCAAGGAATTTTTTAAAAGCTGAATATGAGTTGGACTATATTTTCGCACAGAACAAGATTTAATATTGGAGATTTTCTTCTGTCTCTAGAAATATTATTGAATATATTATAAAAGTCATGAAAACATAACATTTAATCAATACATTACAACTATAACAATCTCTAATTACTTCAAGAACTCTGAATAAGATTGCAAGACCTATTTTTAAGGAGGTCCAATTTCATACACTGGTTTAATACTAACTTGGCTACTTTGTAACCATGTACAAGTTATAAATATCTGTGTAACTAAAATTTTTAATGAAAATCTCAGTTTCTAGTATTTTATCTGTGTTTTCATGCATTGCCTTTTCTTTCATTTTCTCTTACAGTTTCCTCAAAATGAAATCCCATCACTACTTTTTTATACTGGTTTTATATGTTATATATTATATATCATTTTTAGAGTTTATCCTTACATTTTTCATATGGATATTCAAAATCTGCATTTTCATGAAAGTTTAAGAATTCATTTGCTAACTATATGGCATTGAGAAATAAGAGAAATTTTTATTGCCTTCTTTTCTTTCCATTCCCTTATCCCCAACTTATATTTGGATCATCTGGAATTTTGAGTCCAGATTACTAATACAATATTAAATCTTGTCCTCAGTGCTTATTTAGGTCTAAACAAAAATATTAAACATTTATTTCATTATTTCCTCCTACATCCCAACTCTTTCTTCCTAGATTTATTCTTATTGTTTTTGTTTATCTTTGATTTATTGCAAGGTTTTATTATTAACTCCTTATAATATACAAGTCATGGCATCACATATGAATGAGTTACTGAGTAGATATTACCTTATCTTACACTCAGAATTTTGAAATAATTCCTACAGTGTTTTAAATTTTTAAACTTTTATTTTGAAATATTTTCAGACTTACAGGAAAGTACAAAAATAATACACACCCTATACAGAGAACTACAACATACCCCTATTCCCCCAGTTACCCAGACCTACAAATGTTTTAAAAAAATTATTCATGACTCCTTTCTTGATAATGTCATCACCTTCTCCGAGATGCTTGACTGAATCCATAAGTCATATGCTTATTCTCCTTAGCAAATGTTGTTCAGCTACACCCTATTTAGCAAAGGTGCCACATTTGCCATATCATTCTACCTATGCAGAAAATTACCAATCCATCTATCTATCTATCTATCTATCTATCTATCTATCTATCCTTACATCTCCCATTCTTTCTGTCTTTATGTCTATATATTTATCAATCCATATTCTGAGCTCTTGACTGTAGGTTGTATACATCATGTTCCTTTAACACTTAATACTTCCATGTACATTTCTTAAGAACAAGGTTATTCACTTATGTTTCCACTTGAGTTTAGTTATCATGTTCAAGTAATTTGGCAATGATATAAAGCTTACATTCTGCATTCCAATTATTTTCATATGTCCCAATAATGTCCTTTTGAATCTTCTCCCTTCCCTGTTAGACACCATCCAGGATAATCTCTTCTATTTATTCAAAAAGCATTTTTTTAAAAATTTTAGTCACTATTCTAGGGGCTAAATACTATCATAAACACATACACACACATGACTTCTTACTTATTTGTGTTTTATATCCAGTTGGAATAAGCATATTATGGTTAGAAAAAGCAGAAAAAATGGCAAAATTCAGTAAGAGTTCAGAAAAATGAAATCTTAGGAGTTAATTTTAAGTAATTAACAAAATAACTTGTCTAAAATTTTTATTGGATTTAAAGAAATGAGTACAATCTAAGAGTACAGAATTCAAATGAGAATGAATTTAATATCTCATTAATATAACCTTTTAACAATTTAAGTACAAGTTTGCCTGAAAGATTTTAAAAGTTGAAGAAACAATCTGGGTAAAAGAAAGGCATTCAAAATATCATCCTTTCTGAATGCTTACAAAAAGCATGTCTATTGGAATTTGATTGAACTTAACAGTGGGACAATGAGTTCATTTGGAACCTATTTTTATAAGAAGTCACATAAATGGAGTAAGAGTGTTTTTAACTCCTCTTTACTAATATAGCTAATTTAAGTATTCTCCAACTATTTAATGCTGAAGCACCAGAAATGAGATTCTTTTAAGGCTCAACCCAATGTTTAATTTATAGCAATGCTCTTATTATTATGCTTTTACTATCACATTTGGTTGCTTTGAATATTGCCAATCATAAATAATATTCTAGAAGAAGAGGTCTTACATATGAATTTTAATGAAACAAGAGAGATGACATTGCATAATATAATAAAAGTTATGATAGAGAATAAAACAAATTGAAATTTGAGTTACTTCAATTTGCTGCTAGGATATTAGGTTATTTAATCATAAAGATTGTCAATAACTCACTTACAATATCATTGAAAGGGATGCATATGCTCATTGACAAAAAAATTGAAGAGATATGCAATAAATTCATTGGAGCCTTAGTTGGGTTGAAACTGTAGTGGTAGAATTTCTGATTTCATCTCTGAAAAGCAAAATGTGTGGAAGCTGTCACATATCCTTACAACAAGGAAAAGTAGCACAAAGTGAAATCAAGGCTTCACCTTGCACTCATCAGAGTACTAAAGTCACAGGGCAGGGCAAATCCCCACCTCAAATTCTGGAAAGTTGACAAATCCAGAGAGTCACAGCCAATATTGGTTAACTGGAGTAGAAGAAACTGTAACAATAAACAGAAATGCTTAAATGATAATTGTGATGAATTTCTAGAGGCAGAGTATAAAATAGACTGAGAGATACTCCTGGGGGCTTCAGTCCTAGATGGGATTTTGTGGATTGTAACCTTTGGGAAAACCAATAATTTCTCTATGTGAAGATTCAAGATTGAACACTGCATAAGTCTGGCAGAGGGAAGGATAGAAAATCCTTGTGAAATTAGTGCAACTCCTTCTCCATAATATAGACCTAGTGTCCAGAAGGTAAGTCTTTTCTAGAGCATTTCCCACATTTGGAGAAAGAGCAGTCATTGTACTCCAGCTTCCTTTTGTTTTGCTGTCTTACTTAAGAGGGGGAAATGTTATATAAGAACAAACACTAGTGAAAGTCAGAATCTAAAGACCAGGCCTCTTAAAATACTGAAATATATTTAGGGGGTTACAGAACACTCCCTTTTCCCCACAGTTTGCCATAAACACCAACAGAGCTACAGTAAAGTAACAAAGGATTAATGCTGAAAAAGTTATAATACATACTTTTTGAGAAAGACTAAGAGAAGTATGAAGTCAGGTGTAGAGACAACAATATGGACATTGGACTTTGAAGTCACTGGCACTTATAGCTAAAGCAAATATTAAACAAAGGCCAACTCCTAGGCAGAGTAACATGCATGCTCTCACTAGTGACCTACTCAACTACCAATTACCCAAAAATCAGGTCTGGCTTTCAAGAAAAAATAGTTTGAGGACACAAAGCAAGCATTAGATTCAATTATGATACAGATGTTCGAATTATGAGGCAGAGAATTAAAAAAAAAACACCTCTGGTTAAAAATTTAAGAGTTCTAATGTAAAAAAATAGAAAATATGCAAAAACAGATAAATAATGTAATAGGAAAGATGAAGACTCTAAGAAAGGAAATGGTAGAAATAATAAAACACTTATAGAAATGAAAAAATCCATTCATGGGTGTATTAGTCAGCCAAAGGGGTGCTGATGCAAAACACCAGAAATCAGTTGGTTTTTATAAAGGGTATTTATGTGGGGTAGCAGCCCACAGTTACCAGGCCATGAAGCATAAGTTACTTCCCTCACCAAAGTCTATTGCCATGTGTTGGAGCAAGATGGCTGCCGACATCTGCAAGGGTTCAGGTTTTCTGGGTTCCTCTCTTCCCAGGGTTTGCTTGTTTCTGGGCTCAGCTCCTCTCATATCTCCACAAGGCCAGCTGTAGACTATCAGGCAAATGGCTCATCTCTTTTCCTAGGGCCTTCTCTCCTTCCTCATGACCAAGCACCTCTGTGTGCTTACTTCCCTGTGTACTTACTTCCAGCATTAAACTCAATATCAAAACTCCAACTCTGTCCTTAGCCATATCTTTTATGTCTCCAAGGAGCGGAGACTCAGTGCCTTACTGATTGGCCCAATCAAAGCCCTAATCATAATTTAATCATGCCCAGAGGAACAGACCAGTTTACAAGCATAATCCAATATCTATTTTTGGAATTCATAACTATATCAAACTGCCACAATGGTGTATCATCAGTAGAATGGATATGGTTGAAGAAAGAATCAATGAGCTTGAAGATAGGCCAATATAAAATTCCCAGTCTGAAATATAAAAAGACAAATGAAAGAAAAAAAAATATATAAGAGAACTTAGAAGAACTGTGGCACGAATTCAATATGTGTAAAAGATACCTTATTGGAGCACCAGGAGAAGAATAAAAAAGAATGGAGAAAATAAAATATTTAATGTAATAATGAGCAAGAACTTTCCAAAACCAATGCCAAATGAACTACAGATCCTGGAAGTGCAAAAAATACCAAGCAGACTAAATACCGAAACAACCCACTATAACTGGGCATATCGTATTATAATTAAACTTCAGAAAACTTAAAACAATAGGAAAATATTGAAATATGCAAGAGATTAGGGGTGAGGGTGGAGGAGACAACTTATCTTTAGAAGAATAAGGATACAAATTGTACTAGTTAACTTCATGTGTCACCTTGGCTAGGTTTTGGTGTCCAGTTGTTTGGTCAAGCAAGTACTGGCCTAATTATTACTGTGATGGTATTTTGTGGATTTAAGTCATTAATCAGTTGATTGCATTTATGACTGATTAAATCTGAAATCAACAAAGTAGATGCCTTCAGCAATATGAGAAATCTAATATAATCAGCTGAAGGCCTTAAAGGAAGAAATAATCATTTCAGAAGGCAAATGAAGAATTTTTATGTCTATTTCACCCAAATAGCTTTTCCTAGTGAATTCATCAGATTTCCCAAAATGCAGACATTCAGAAGAATTCAGACTTGCCAGTCACCATGGGAATGTGAGCCAAATTCTATAATAAATCTCTCTCTCTCT
>JAQZBX010042397.1:0-22007 GCA_029593785.1 Cabassous unicinctus | reverse complement strand
GCTTATCTCCCCCTTGCTGTGAGGTCTTGCTGCATCAGCCCACCGTGCCGCGCGGGCTGACCTGCCCTCACAAGGAGGCCCCGGGAAGCGAACCCGGGGCCTCCCATATGGTAAACAGGAGCTCTATTGATTGAGCCACACCCGCTTCCCAATGCCATTCTGATTATCCAATTTAGGACAGGAATCTGAGTCTGAACTCAGGATATGAATATGTGTTTAATGGAATGTGCAGCAATTAATTATAACAGTAGTTCAATACCCTATCTGAAGGGAAATTGTAGTCTCCTATTTTTAAAATTTAAATCTTGGGTTATCTGTAAATAGCAGTCAGTGATGTTAAATGAAACCTGAATAGACCTTTTCCTTTGTCTATCAGTTTCCACTCTAAATGTTACCTGGTTCTAAATCATGCATTTGACACAAATCTGCCAAATAAAGTCTCCATTGCTTTCAGAGAGGATTTGGAGTATTGACTCTTACTTGTGTACAGGGCTGCTTTCCTTAATTAACATCCTTTGTTCAGTCCTTGCATTCTACAAAGGTTCTCCTTCTTCAACTTTTCTTCAACTGGGAGATGCTTGTTGTCCTTTTAGAAGGTCTTTTCTTTGGTCCACTTCTTATTTCATCATTTCTTCTCTATTTATTCACCACTAGCTGTAGATCTTCACTTTTTGAATCCCGAACAGCAGACAGTTTCTGTTCTGGCAGCACCCACACTGCCCTCCTCCCAGAGAGGCCAAACTCTGCCTTCTTTATGGGTCAGCAGATCTTCTAATGTCTTTGACCCATGACTCACTTGAGACTTTGCATTTCTCTTGTCACTGTAGCCTTTTTTTTTTTTTTTAAGTACATACATTTCTCAATTAAATGTACTGGATACATATAAAATTATTTTTTGAGTCAAACAATATGTTACACAATATATTTGGTTCATAGTAACGCATTCATACAATATTTGTCCTTTTGTGTCTGGCTTGCTTCGCTCAACATGATGTCCTCCAGGTTTATCCATGTTGTCATATGCTTTACGACTTCATTTCTTCTTATAGCTGCATAATATTCCATCATGTGAATAGACCACAGTTTGTTTATCCATTCGTCTGTTGATGGACTCCTGGGTTGTTTCCAACTTTTGGCAATGGTGAATAATGTTGCTATGACCATCGGTGTGCAGATGTCTGTTCGTGTCACTGCTCTCAGTTCTTCTGGGTATATACCCAGTAGTGGTATTGCTGGGTCACGTGGCAAGTCTATATTCAACTTCTTTAGGAACTGCCAAACAGTCCTTCCCAGTGGCTGTACCGTTCTGCATTCCCACCAACAGTGAAGAAGTGTTCCTATCTCTCCACATCCTCTTCAAAATTTGTAGTTCTCTGTCTTTTTAATAGTGGCCATTCTGAGAGGTGTGAAATGATATCTCATTGTAGTTTTGATTTGCATTTTCCTAATCATGAGTGATACTGAACATTTTTTCATGTGTTTTTTGGCCATTTGTATTTCTTTTTTGGACAAATGTCTATTCAAGTCTTTTGCCCATTTTTTAATTGGGTTATTTGTCTTTTTATTGTTGAGTTGTAACATCTCTTTATATATCCTGGATATTAAACCCTCATCAGATATGTGATTTCCAAATATTTTTTCCCATTGAGTTGGCTGCATTTTCACCCTTTTGACAAAGTCTTGTGAGGTGCAAAAGTTTTAATTTTGAGGAGGTCCCATTTATCTATTTTTTCTTTTGTTGCACGTGCTTTGGGTATAAGGTCCAAGAAACCACCACCTACTACAAGGTCTTGAAGATGTTTCCCTACATTTTCTTCTAGTAGTTTTATGGTCCTGGCTTTTATATTTAGATCTTTGATCCATTTTGAGTTGATTCTTGTATAGGGGGGGAGATAGGGGCCCTCTTTCATTCTTTTGGTTATAGATATCCAGTTCTCCCAACACCATTTGTTGAAGAGACTGTTTTGTCCTGTTAACATGGACTGGGTAGGTTTGTCAAAAACCAGTTGACTGTATACATGAGGGTTTATTTCTGGGTTCTCAATTCTATTCCACTGATTGATGTGTCTCTCTTTATGCCAGTACCATGCTGTTTTGACCACTGTAGCTTTGTAATATGTTTCAGGGTCAGGCAGTGAAATTCCTCCCATATCGCTTTTCTTTTTTAGAATGCTGTTGGGATTTTGATTGGTATTGCATTGAATCTATAAATCAGTTTGGGTAAGATTGACATCTTCACGATATTTATTCTTCTAATCCATGAACATGGACTGTCTTTCCATTTGTGTAACTCTTTAAACATTTCTTTTAGCATTGTTTTGTAGTTTTCTGTATATAGGTCCTGTACTTGTTTGGTTTCAAGTTTTGTTTTGAAGAACTGAAGTTGTACTTAAAAAAAAAAACAACAAAAAGAAATAAAACTGTTTGTCAGCCTGATATAAACTTGCATTTATTTGCTTTTTATCTTAAAACTTAACAACCAAGTCCTTTAATGTGATTCACAAATTTGTTCTTTTTTTTTCTCTTTTTCTTCTATAAAGTTCAGCTCCTGCAAGTCCTTAAAAGGCCAAGATTTTTAAATCATGTTTACTTTGTTTCCTTTCTTGGAGGTTATGTTTCTCTAGGTTAGTTTATATAAGGGCTTATTCATCTCTATAAGCCAATCATAATAGGACTTTTCTCTTTTCTGTGAGAAAGGAGTAAAAGTCATGACCAGAAGCATTCGGATTTCCTGGGAGGTCATGAAGCATCAGACAAGTCAGAAGCAATTAATCCCTCTCTATCTGCATTCCCTTTCCAGCATATTGATACAATTGTCATACAAATAGAGTTCTTTATTTTGTGAGTAATGCAAATGTTTTTATTACTCCATTATTCGTCTCTTAATGCCAATAGTTTCTTTATTTATATTTCCTCTTTTATTCCTGATGTTGATAACTTGCATCTTCTTTCTTTTTTTTTTTCTTGAACATTCTGGCTTTTGGTTTCATTGATTTTGTCTATTGTTTTTCTGTTTCATATTTAATTGATATTTTCTCTTTTCTTTATTATTTCCTTTTTTCTGTTTGGCTGAAAAATCTTAGAGAGAGCTGTCTATCCTAGAGCTGACTGATAGTTTTCAAGGAAAGTATTTTCAGTTATACATGAACTTTTCAAGAAACTTTGTGACTATAGAATATATGTGGTGTATGTATTTCTGTATAATGGCAGCTGAAGTCCTGCTTTTGGTGTCTCCTTACCATTATCTTCTTTCAAATAGACTCCTTTGCCACCAAGGTACTGCAAAATTGCATAGTCCTAAACATGCTAACAGCAGCACAGGGAGGAACATTTCTGTTTCTTAAGGAAGACTGCTGTTTCTATGTAAATCGCTCCAGAATAGTCCTAGACAGCATTTGAAACCTGCAAGATGAAGCCAGCTTCAAGAAGATGCAGCCTATGTGAGGCACCTGGCCTTTCTCACTCTTGTGGTCCAGTACGTCATGGCTGGCCCCCTTTTTGGGCCTGCTTACCACCATCATCTTTATCCTTTTTGAAGGACCATGTGTCTTCAAAATTCTAAGTTTATTTCTTCCAGAATCAATGCCTTCCAGAACAAGATATTAGTCACACAGGGATTTCATCCAGTTCCAACCATGGTGCCAGATCCATCTTCCCGCAACCTCAATAGAATAGCTGGAAGGTTTTACATCCTGTCAGGCAGGGATTACTGTCCCTAACCAGTGGGAAGCAGCTGCAGAAGAATGACCATTGCCCTTCAGCTTCCCCTTAAGAATAAGGGTGTAAACTCTCTGAGGAGGGAATTGAGGCAGGTTAGTATAGGGAAAGAGGGAAGACTGAGACACAGCTAGCTGGGACCTGGCAGAAAACATGGCCATGAAACATCACCTGGAAACTCCCTGAAGGAAGGCTGCAACCAAGAACATAGCTGGAGGGAAGTAGATGTGGCTCAACCAGTTGGGCACCCACCTACTGCGTGGGAGATCCCGGATTCGGGTCCCGGTGCCTCCTAAAGAAGATTAGCAGATGCTGGACCCACTGCAACAAGCTAGATGCCTAAATGAGCAGATGTCACAAGCCAGCAGATGCTGCAGCCCACGGGAGCAAATGTGGCTCAGGCCGTTAGGCACTGGCCTCCCATGTGGGAGGTCCCAGGTTTGGTTTTCAGTGCCTCCTGGAGAAGACAAGCAAACAATGAGCAGACAGATGAGAGAACCATCTGGGGGAGGGGGGATAAATAATAAATAAATAAAGTAAATAAATAAATCTAAAAAAAGAACATAGCTGGAAAGACTCTGCTAAGACCCAGGCCATGAGGTCCCATTTTGAACTCTTTCCAGGGTCAAGGGGAAGCCCCGAATAATCCAAACAGGCCTCCCCATTGGTCCTGGATAACTCCAAAGAAAAGGCTTCATCACTGGTCCCCTGAGAGCTAACAGGTGGGGACTGAAAGGCAACCAATCAGAATTGCAAACAGCTGGGATCCCTCTCCAACATTAGGAAAGGGGAGGAGTAAAGAACGGTCTGAATAAAGGCAGCCCCCTGACCCCAGATCCTCTCTCTTTACCTGGAGGAACCTGCATCCACATCTGATTGTGAACTTTTTTTCTTTTCTCTTATTTCTCAGTAAACTATTTTTACTGGCCTCACTAGACTGGCATGTCCTTAAATTCCTTTATGTGACATAGCCAAGAACCTAGAAGCCCAGAACCCAGCGTGTTCTGCTAACATATTCTCCGTCTTAGTTAAGTCAGGAATGCACCCTTCCCTTCTTTATAATTCTTTCCAACTTTTTGGCAAGAATCCTTCATAGGTGGATGTTGTGCTTCATGTCACAATACATTAGGCAGCATGGATTGTCCCAGTGTTTGTGATGCTAAGAATGATCATTGGGTTCTGGTGGTGACAGCCTGATCCCTCCATTGTAAAGTTTCCTGTCATCTAATGATTTCATCTCTTTATAATTGAATCGATTATTTCATTTGAGATTATAAAATGTGTTTTAAAAATTCTGTTATTTCATTCATATTTTATTCAGTCAACATTAAAAATTTTAACTCAACTTCTTTGATTTTATGTTTGTGTTGATTTTCTCTTAAATGGAATATTTTACTAAATAATATTAAATTTCATTACATATTTGGATTATACTACTATAAATATATAAAATAGTTTTGAAATAAAATTACCGATTTTATTACTAACAATTATATTACTATTAAAATTTCTTTCCAACTCTATTTGTCCATGGAATATAGTATATTCCACTATGTATGCATAGTCAAGCTACTGTGGGGAATATGATATTTTTGTGTGTGCTTATGTCTCCAATTTGATACAAAATTAAGTTCATTTTTTTCCACTTTGTTTCCAATTTTTAGGACTCTTGCTTCAATGGTAATTCCTTCCATTGTCTTCCCTCTCTCCTTCCATAGATAACAATTTTTTAAAATAAAGTTTATGGTTAATACAAAAAATTATTTTTCTAAATGTTACCTGCCAATTAAATGCAAATTCTTTTCTTACACAAAAGATAGCAAAGCATATATACTGTCTGCATTTTTCTTTCTTTCTTTCTTTTTTTCACTTAATAATATATCCTGCAGCTCATTTCATGTCAGTATATAGCAATCATCTTCATTTCTTTTTATGGCTATATAATAATTCATTCATCCTAATTTATTTAACCTTTCTGTATTGATGACCATTTATTTGAGCTGATTCTAGTTTTTGATATTAAAAATTATTCTGCAATGAATAAATGTGGTAGATTGAATTGTGTACCCCACTGTGGACAAGTTCTTCATTTTGGTCCACATTCTGGTGGGTGTGGACCCACTGTAAATAAGATCTCTTCACGATGCTATTTCAGTTCAGATGTGACCCAACTGAATTAGGCTGGGTTTTAATCTGATTTATGGAGCCCTTTATAGCAGAGTGTAAGTCAGATGGAGAGAGAAGCCATGGGGAGGAGCCAGAAGCTAAAAGTCAATGGAACCCAGGAGAGAAAGGAGACGGTACCACCATGTACATTTGTCATGTGACAGAAAAGCCAAGGACCAAAGATTACCAGCAGCTAGCCTCAGAATGCCAAAGTTTTCAGGGAGAAAGCATTGCCTTGTTGATGCCTTGATTTTGGACTTCTCCTAGCCTCAAAACCATGAGCCAATAAATTCCTGATGTTTAAGCCAACCCATTGTATGGTATTTGTTTTAACAGATAGGAAACTAAAACAATAACCTTGTACATAAAACATTTCATAGTTTTGTTAATTTCTTTGCTGAGTCAAAAGGTAAATGCATAAGTAAGTTTTTAGATATTGCCACATCAATCCTTTCTGAATTACCACCTGGAGTGCTGTTGTTCCATTATAATAGAAGAATATGTTGTCAAATTTTTGTATTTTTGCAAAATCTTATAGGTGAGAAGTAGTATCTTAAATTTTGCTTTGTGAGTTAGATTGATCATGTTCTCTTATGTTTCATTTCTTTGTGAACTGTTTGTTTATATATTTTGCCCATTTTTCTTTCAGGTTATTGGTCTTTTTTGTCTCATTTTTAAAGGATATCTTTGTATCATAAAAATATTATCCCAAAGTCTATGATGAATGGCAAATATCTTTTCTCAGTTTGCCATTTGTCTTTATGTATTTTTTTTGTAGGATTGTATCACTTGATTTTATTTTACACTTAGATGGTGGACACAAAGAATTCCTCCTTTTATTTTTTAAAAAAATTATTTTATTATTTTATTATCCCCGCTGCCCCCTTGTTGTTTTGCACTCACTGTCTCCTTGCCTTCTCTTTAGGAGGCACTGGGAACCGAACCCAGGATCTCCCGTGTGGGAGAGAGGCAATTGCTTGAGCCACCTCAGCTCCCTGGTTTGCTGAGACTCTCATTGTCCTTCCTCTTTGTGTCTGTTGCATCATCTTGTTGCATCAGCTCACCATGCCTGCCTGTTGCACCAGCTTGCCTTCTCCAGGAGGCCTCTGGAACCGAACCCAGGACCTCCCATGTGGTAGGTGGGAGCTCATTCACTTAAGCCACATCCGCTTCCCTCTTTATGTATTTTTTGCTATACAAAAGTATTTTTTTATTTTAGTGTAGTCTAATTTATCATTTCTTTCATTGCTTCTGGATTGTGAATCAGGGATATTTTTCCAACTCCCAGTTCATAAAGAAATTCACACTTATTTTCTTATTCTATGGTATAATTTTTTATTTTTGTATTTTTATATTTTAAATCTTTGATCCATTTGGTGTCAGTGTGAAAGGATTATCCCATATTTTTTGTTTTTCCTAATGGCTACCCTTTGTTCCATCACCATTTTAAGAATCTATTTTTTCCTAGCTGATTTACAAGGTCACTTTTGTCATATAAAATAATGTACTTTTTTTTTTTGCTTAAAAATTTTTTTTTAAAAAAGATACTTATATTACATAAATATTACACAAAAAATATAGGGATTCCCATATGCCACACCTCCCATACCTCCCACAACCTCCCACATAAACATCCTTCATTAGTGTGGCACATTAATTGCAATTGATAAACACATCCTGGGGCTTTGCCATTAAGCATGGACCATAGTTCACATTGTAGACCACACTCTTTCCCACACAGTTCTGCATGTTATATGATGATATAAAATGGCCTATATCTGTCATTTCAATGTCACTCAGGACTATTCCCAAGTCCCGAAAAAGCCCCTGTATTACAACTGCTTTTCCCTCTCCCTGCACTCAGAGCCTCCAGTGGCCACTGGCTCCACATCAATGTTGTAATTTCTTCCATTGCTTGAATCACAATATGTCTATAGTAGAATATAAGTAAGTCCACTCTAGTCCATAGCTCTTCTGCCCATCCTGAGGAGTCTGGGATGGTGATGTCCACTCCACCTCCAATTGACAGGGGGCTTATATCCCATGGGGAAGATGGATGGGATTGTCCTGTCTGCAGCTTCAGACTCTCTCCATTCCCTTGGATGGTTGTTTTCCACCATCATCTCCCTGCCAGTTGTCCTGGGTGAGTCCAATAAGCTGTAGAGTAGGAGTTGCTGTTTCACTGAGGTTCCGGGCCCAGCTGGCACATGGACAGCCCAAAGATTCAAGTCTCTGGATGTACACCTACAAACTCCAGCACCAAGTATAGGTTTGAATGGAAGGGACAGATGAGCCATGTGCAGGGAAGACATAGTTGAGTCCAACTCTGTCACTCTCAGGAGTACAAACTCCAAAGTAGGGCCCACTGGCAAGGCACCAAACTCCGGAGCTATCCACCCTGACATAGGATGTGGGAGTCTCCAGAGCCCTCAGGAGCCCCACTATTTGGGGTGATATCCACATTGGAATTCTATGAGATCCTACTGAGGGGTGCGTAAGTGTTACCTCTGGGATGACCCCCCAACTCATTTTGAAGTCTCTTAGCCATATAAACTCATTTGTCTTTATCTTTTCCCCCTTTTATTCAAGGTCTTTTTCCAGTCTCATTGCCAGTTGGCACTTGGTAGCAATCCCTTGGTGCCAGGGAGGCTCATCCCCGGGAGTCATGTCCCATGCTGGGAGGAAGGTAATGCATTCATATGTTGAGTTTGGCTTAGAGAGAAGCTACATTTGGGCAACAAGGAGGCTCTCAGGAGGCACTCCTTAGGCATCCCATAACAATAAGCTAAGTTTCAATTTCAAGAGCAAAGGATAGTCATCAATATCAAGGGCCCATTGTGGATCATCCTCCTTCGCCAGTCACTGTCCCTGCACTTGGGGGACTGTTGCTGCTTCCTTAGAGAATTGGCAGGGCTCTCCAGGATGGGAATTCAGTATTCTCTCATTTATTGAGTGATTCTCCACCCACTGTGACAATGCTCTGTGAACATTTGAACATTTTTATATACCTTATATTTATGCTCAGGTGAACTTCCTCCCATGCATCCCCCATCCCTCACACCCCACACCAACGATCCTCTCCTGCCCCAGTTGTAACCCTTCTGTGATCCAAAGCTTCTTCAAAGATGAAGCCATTACAATAGCTAAATACAATTAATAGGAAAATGAAATAATAATGATAAATTTAAATGTAAGAGATAAAATACATAAAAATAAAAAAAAACTAAAAATAAAATAAAATTAAAAGATTAGGATATTAAAAAAATGAAAAATACAAAAAAAATTTTTTTGACCTTTTGCCTTTCTTCACTGCAATATCTGGTATCTAGTCTGTACCGTGACACCTTCCCCCTCTCATTCCCCAGTGTCTCACTAGTTTTCCTTTTGTTTTCAAAGAAGTTTTAGGTCATGGCAAAGTCACACACAGAATACAGGAGACTCTCATATACCCAATATCTTCCTCCTTTCCTCCCCCTCATATTAATACCTTTTTATATGTGGATGGTAGCATTATTATAAATGATATACAAATAGTGAAACATAGCTACTAAACATTGTCAAATAATGTACTTTTAAGGGTCAAAATGTTATAAAAACATTTCTAGTATCAGAACTAGATGTTTGTATTAGTCAGCCAAAGGGGTGCTAATGCAAAGTACCAGAAATCTGTTGGCTTTTATAAAGGGTATTTATTTGGGGGTAAAAGCTTATAGTTACAAGACCCTAAAGAGTCCAATTCAAGGCTGCTTTCTCACCAAAGTCACTTGCCACATGTTGGAGCAAGATGGTTGCCTATCTCTGTGAGAGTTCAGCCTCCCTCTCTCTCAGCTACAGGCTGGAATAAGGCTTGCTTCTTTCTGGGCTTTCTCAGCACTACAAACTACCAGGCGAATGACTCATTGCTCTTCCTGGGGCTCAAAGTTCTCTCCTCTGCCCTTTCTATGGAGCTCTCTCTCTTCCTGTGTGTCATCTTGAGTGAGTGTTCATTTATATCACCTCACCAAGGGGTGGGGACTCAACCTAAGTTATGCCTTATGACGTGGTCGAATGAAAAGCTCTAAATTGATTTTATCAAGTAAACTTGAAACCTTTGAATTTAATACAATCAAAGGGTATCACACAGAGAGGAACAGACCAGTTTACAAACACAGTCCTTCTCTTTTTTGGGGTTCATAAATAAACTCAAATTGCCACAATGTTATTTTTAATATTTGACAGACACAGACTGCCTGCATTTCAAATAGTGTCAACTCAAGCTTTTTCTTAAATTTGGCTATAGTTATTTCATGCTAGGTCTTATCTAAATGCAAATAGATTAGAAACAGAAGTAAAATTTCCAAGATAATATCATATGCCAGACTACAAAGATGTATAAGATATAGGGTATATAATTAGGAGCTTATTTTCTAATGGGAGGGACAGATATTTAAAAAGATTGTTTCAACCTGTTTTTCAATTTGACAGTTATTAGGAATCTATGCATGGCATCTGCAAAGATACATGTGTGGATTTGGATTTTTCAAAAACAAGATGTAAGGAAACTATGAAGACAAGGCAAAACAATTATATTGATTTTGTTAGTTTTGCTTACCCTATTTCTTATCATCAAAGTAGCCCTAGAGGACTAGCAAATCGAGCTGAGTAGATGAGAAGTAATAAGCAAATAGAGAGAGAGAAAATTACTTGTGTGGAAGGCAGTGCACAAGGTTAATGGAAGCTCTGGGCTCTGGTAGGGAAGGAACCCTGGATTTCATACTAAAGTTCAGGTACTTTATAAAGTCATTCTGACCAGAAAAACAATGAATTCTTTCCATATTCAGCGTCTGAAAGTTTTCCTCCCTTTGGTGAGTCATCACCCCCATGGTGAACACCTCTAGCTTAGATGGGATGCCTTTTAACTATCTGGGCAGGTGTATGTGCTTTCTGCCCAACTTTTCAAATTGACGTTTTTTCCTTTCTCAGGTTTCAGAAGGACTTTTATTAGTAGAAAAAGGATAGTTTTAATTTTCTAGCAAGAAGTTTAATTAAACATCAAGCTTTTATTCCTTCCTGCTTGGCATCTGAGTGATTGGAAGAACTTTTCTTCATCTGCCAGATGCTGAGGAAACTAACTGGAGGACGGAATCTTAGGATAACAGCATATGAGCCTGTTTCCTCATCATAGAAGCTTTTCAGGAAGAGCTGCAGGTAAATGTATTTCTACTTCAGAACAAATTGTAATCGCAGACTAACATATGATATTGGAATGCTGCTCTGGAGATGGAGGTGAAGGGCAGGAATGTTAAATAGAGATCTTAGCTAACCACCATATGTGAGAAATCACATGTCATTTCTCATTCAGTGCCATTTCTCATTCAGCATCATCTCCAAGTTCTTCAAGGAAATTATTTATGGGGAGTGGCTATCTGACAATTCAAATGTCATTTTGATCCGCACCTGCCTTCTAGGTTGGTTAGATGGATTGAGACATTTAATTTAAAAATATAGGGCTTTCACCTGCTCTTGGTTGGAGTGTTCATACCACCTTCCAGACTGAGATTGTATTTGTATTCGTGGAATTATTTACTCCCCTAAATCCCAGTAAAAGGGAATGTTTGAATACATATCACAGGGTCATGGCAAAGATAAGAATCAACAATGGAAAGAAAAATAAAATTGACCACCTAGCTACAAAAATAAGATGTTTACTTTCACATTGAAATGCATTGTCATCCAAAGAGGAATGGAGGCCTCTTGTACCCTCCTTTATGGGCCTTCAAATCAACCAATTCTTCTTCACGCTTGACTCCTCATATAGGAGAAGTATAACCATTTCACATTAATAAGTATAATTTTTTGAATACTTACCTTGTACTAGGCATGGAGGGTTTAATATATACATTATTTAATTAGATTTAACCCTCAAGTCAACCTTGTAAGATAGGCACTCTTATCCTCATTTTACAGATGTGGAAAATCTAAGGGTTAGGAGAGTTTAAGAACTTGTGAAAATTCTTAACAAGAGAATTTGTTAAATTCTCAAAGCTACTAAGATTTGAACCTAGGTCTATCTGATTCTAAAGCACATGACCTTAGTTACTATGCTTTATCTATGTAGAATCCGAAAAAATGTTTTGGATTTGAAACTTTAGTTTTTAGACTTAAAATATATGTTAGGAATTTGATGTGGAACCTGGGGAAGAATGAGAAGACATCATGACTGATGATTTGAAGTCTAGACGCCAGTTCCTATGGTAAGTATATGGATAATAAAGACATATATTTAGCTACCTGTCTATGAATTAATGAATGGTCCATTAAGATTTTGACTGATAAATTAGTATTTATACATATGTAAATATAGACATATAAAAATTCCTCAGCTGATTGATGGGATGGTTGCATGCTATCAGTAAAGGAACTCGGTACACACTTTACTATAGGATCAATGTTATAAATCATACTTATGTATTAAGACCAGTCCACAAAATGCCCACAATTTATCTTTTTTGTTCAGAGTCATATCCCCAAACTCATGACTGGTGCCTGGAACACAGCAATCAAATATATTTTTGTGAATATAAATGATGTATAATGCTAATTATATTAAAGGTCTAATTGTTATTTATGTTATTGCTTCCACTGGAAAATACATTCAGAATTCTAACTTGGGAAGTCAGTAACTTATTTTTCTTCCTTCCATCCCTGAATATACAGGTATGAGTGGGGACCCTGCATCAGGACACTAGTGTTTTTCCACAGTTTGGGAAGAGGTTTCCAGCAGGCTTGGAAGCATTGCCTGAGGATGAAGGGCTGGGAAGGGGACCCTGGGGGTTGAGACTGTAGGTTTTAGGGAGAAGATCATGGAGAGGTACAGGAGTATAGTGGTGACAGTGTGATAATAGGTTAGCGTGTGGAAGGAAGGGAGGGACACAAATCTTCACGGATGGTGGAATGGAAAGAAATTCTCCTGCAGCCTGCCTGGGGTGGCCCTTAGTACATAAGAATTGCGTGTAAATCAAGATGTAAAGTGTTTGTGTATCTGCGTGTAACAAAAAGACTTTTTAAATAGATTCATAATAGAAATCAGTTCACCATTTTATACAATGGCACATGCATGTGCATTCAAATTTCACATTCCAAACTACTCATAAGAAGCAATATTCAAAAGAGAGAAGATTCAGCTACACTGGACTATTAACAGAATTTGTGATCAGGTAATTGTATTTAACATAAAACTGAGGAAAATATAGATCTTAGTTCATTTTTGATTCATGCCTATTCCTTGAGAAGACCTCTATATAGGCAAATGATGATTTGCCAAGCAAAGAAAGTTCAATGTAACAGAATACCTGCAGAAAAGTACTAGAAGGTAGGCTCAATTTTTTTTCCATTATCAGATACTGATTTCAAAAAATATTAGAAATTCTGGAAGAAGTAGAAGATATTTCTTTCCCAGTTTGCATATGTTTTCCACAAAACCTGAACTCACTAAAATTTGTATTAATATGCCCTACTATTAATACAAATACAAATCAACAATATCCAGTTATTGAAGTCTTTGTTAGAATTGTCTTTTAACCAATACTCGAGTCATTTCTTGGTAGAAAGCTTGTTGTTGGGGATTGAACCATGTCCCCCACAAAAGGAACGTTCAGGTCCCAATCCCTGGTCCTGTGGGTGTGAACCTATTTGTAAATAGGACCTTTGAAGATGTTATTAGTAAAGGTGGGCCCAAACTGAATGAGGGTGGGTCTTAATCCAATATAGCTGAAGTCTTTATAAGTAAAAGAAATTGGACACAGAAGGAGAAGCCATGGGAGAAGTAAAAAGCTGGAAGTCAAAGGAACCGAGAAGAGAAAGAAGATGCCACCATGTGAATTGCCATGTGAGCAAAAACCCAAGGAACCCCAAAGATTGCCGGCCAGCCAGTAGGTACTGACCTTGGGAGGAAGCAAGCCTTCTAGCATCTGAAACCATAAGCTAATAAATTCCTGTTGTTGAGCCAACCCAATGTATGGTATTTATTTTAGCAACCAGGAGACTAATACATGTTAATGAAGGAAGTTCATTAATCCTTTCAGTCCACTAAGATATGATTTTGTACATTATAGCAGCACCGTTTATAGAAAGATGTTCCAGAAAGCTTTTCATAAAGTGCAGAGGTCTAAATCTCAAACTACTGAAGTGTACTCAATGGCACTCAAAGAATCATTTTTACTTGGATTATTATAAGAACAACTTCAATCTAAAGTTGCCCTCACAGGTTCTTCTGAAGCCAGTGAAGCAGAATGTGGTTCTTTGAGTTTCTCACAAGTTTTCTTAGCCACCATTTATTTTGCAATATATTCTACTTAATTGTCACATACTGAAACCCCCTCAAATTAATTTAAGCAAAACTGGGAAGATGGTCGAAGGATACAGGGATGCAAGGAGAGAAAGTAGAGGCAGACCTCACAGAGACCTGGAAACAGAAGTGGAAAGTCATCCTGATATTTGCTCTCCCTGTCTCCCTCTCTCGGCCCACAAGGTGTCTGCTCTTTCCCTCTCTCAGCAGATTAACTTACTTGGCCTCTCTGTGCATGTAGTAGAAAATGGCCTTTCCAGACCCCTAACTGTCCATTCAGTTTGAGGCTAGCAGAAAAAATGTGGAATCGCCAAACCCCAATTCCAAATTCCTGGGAAAGAAAATGTGGTTGGCCTGGTGTGGGGCAGGTTTCCACTTCCGACCCTACCATCTGTGGCTGAGGAGGAGGCAGGGTGATAATTGCAAGAATCTATTACTGAAGGCTACAGTGAGGCAGGTCACAGAGAATAACAACCACAAACATTTATATAACATTTATTGTATGCCAGGCACTGTTCTATGTGCCTGACATATTAGCTCATGAAGTGGGAAAGCAGTGGTTGGTCTATGTCTCAAAAGTTGTTCACTGCAATTTAGCACTTCTCATGGTCTGTGTAGACATTTTAGAGATTGCCCTTTCTGTTCAAATGGTATCCTAATGTAACTTGTTTGTGACCTATGTTTAAAGAAAAGTTTATCCTTTAAAGATTAATATGTCTTGGGTGGCCTCTAAGTTTGTTTTGGCATTCTTTCTAATTTTATGTGACTTTTTTTTCTAGTCACAAAAATTCCTCAAGAGAGGATTGTTGCTCACTTTTGCCAGCTCTCATATACTGACAAGACAGAATAGTGTTATAGCATGAGTAAGGTCTTTGGTTAAGGTTAAATGCTAGCTCTGCCACTTCTAGCTCTGGAAACTTGGTCAAGTCTCTTAACTCTTTGAGCCTTGGTTTCCTCAAGTTAAAATGCAGAAATATGTACATTACAGTAGGACTAAAGATAATGTTTATATAAAGCCCAGCACAAAGTAGGACTTCAATAAATCACATGTAATATTCCTCACTCTCTATATATTTATTTATTTGTTTGTGTGAGTATGACATAGCATCTTTTTAAAATATACTTTTTTAAGTTTTTTAAAAAAGATACATAAATTACATAAATGTTACATAAAAAATATAGGGGATTCCCATATGCCCCACTCCCTACCCCTCCCACATTTTCCTACATTAACAACATTCTTCATTAGTGTGGTACATTTGTTACAATTGATGAACACATTTTGGAGCATTGCCACTAAGCGTAAATTATAGTTTACATTGCAGTTTACACTCTCTCCTGCATAATTTTGTAAGTTATGACAAGATATATAATGGCCTGTATCTGCCATTACAATGTCATTCAGGACAATTCCCAAGTCCCCAAAATGTCCCCATATTATACCTGTTTTTCCCTCTCCCTCCCCTCAGAACTTCCAGTGGCCACTGCCTCCACATTAATGATAAAAGTTCTTCCATTGCTAGAATAACAATAAGTCTATAGTAGAATAACAGTAAGTCTACTCTAGTCCATCATTCATTCCCCAATCCTGAGGATTCTGGAATGGTTATGCCCACTCCACCTCTAATTAAGAGAGAGGATAGCATCTTTCAAAAGAAGATTTTGGGTATATTTGTCACTGAAACAGATTGCAGTTGATAACTCACCTGACTTCTTTAGTGGGCCAGGCCTCATGTCAGTGTAAATAGAGAAAGGAAGTAGAAAGAAAGCAGAGAGGTAGAGGGAGAGGTGTTTGATATTTATCAAATTATGAATATTGGCAATTAAAAAAGAAACAAACTGTGAGTGTGTGTGTGTGTGTGTGTGTGAGAGAGAGAGAGAGAGAGAGAGAAAGAGGAGGGAGAGAAATGATTTTTTATAATCACTGTTCAGAATCTCAAAGATAAGGATTTCATTTATGATCACTCATCATCTGAAATTGTCTATATCTGATTTTTTAATAGAAATTTAGCAATGATATTCTTCCAAATATTCATATTTTAGATATGAAACATGAGGCTATTTATAGATTTATTTTCCTTGAAATTTATGGCAAAGATTTTTTGCAGTGCTATCCATCTATTCCTTAGTCTCCTATTCAAAACCACCTATATATTCTCATCCCTCCAATTTCTCGAAGCACTCTCATCCAAGTATTGACTTTAAATTTACCAAAGCTTCTTTATTGTGAGGTGTATATTCTCATCCTTTTTTTTTCATTTGGGCCATTTCACTTTCAACTCTAAAATTTCCTAATTATTTACTCCCCTATATTCCACCTCATCTCTATTAACAAAGCAGCAGCTTTAATTACATCTCAAACTTGTATTTCTGAGATTCAGAAATTTAGATACAGAAGTAAAACAGAACCATGAAATCATGAAATTATGCTTCACTAATAATGATGACTCAATGAAATAACCTGTGGAAATTCTTATCGTGCTGACTGGCATATGGGAGGCATGTTGTTTTGCATGTGCCTCTGCGTGTTTTCTAATGCAGTGAGGAGCAGGATTGCCTAGTGGTAGGTGCCTAGCCTCTGGAGCTGCCCCGTCCCGATTAAAATCCAGGCAACATCACTTATTATCTGTGTGACTTTGAGCAACATTCTCAACCACTTTGTGTCTTAGTATTCTCATTTACAAAATTGGGCTAATAGTACATACCTTAAAGGGTATTATGAGAATTAAATGGGATAATTCAGAGTAACACTCAAAGAACAGTACTCCTGGCATGTCATTAGTGCTTAGAGGATATTACTTATTTTTATCATTTAACAGGTAACTCCTCCCTTCTTCATCCCTCAGGGTATAATATAGGAAGCAGTGAAATGGGTGGTTGTTTCTCCCATGATATCCCTCCCTCTACACATATACACACGCACACACACACACACACACACACACACACTCCGATTCTTCAACAGCTCTGGATGATGGGTCTGGGCAGCTTTGAATTCATCTGGTCACCTTCTGTGGGAAGGAGCCCCTGGCTATGAGTCTCCCTAATTGGAAGGACCACGGGAAGACTAGAGGGTGAAATAAAAGTTTCAGCTTACTTTTGGGTGACCTCAAGGGTCTATTTTGATAAAAAATCTCCAACTTAGGAAGAGGTAACTAATCATCTGTGCATTCTTGGAAAAGACCCAGTGTTGGGTCAGGGTTTTGTTCAGAGATGAACTCAACTTTCTCAGTCACTCTATGTATAATGGCAATTTCCCTAGCTGCCATGACCTATTTCTATTAATGTAGGTAATTCTCATACTAAGCTGCATTCTTACCCATCTCTATATGTCTGGATTTCATTAAAATTCTTTTTATGAAAAATGTTGAAAGATCTATCAAGAAAATTGCAAAGGACTATAAATGAACTCTTCATTGGTAAACATGTCATTAAAGTGATAACTGAACAGCCACTTGGAAGTCAGTTTTTCTTTTTTGAATAAATCTTTCATAGTTAAAGATTTTTAAAAACTCAATATAATATAGCTCTCATATGGGACAGAAACATATTGAAAATAAAACAGATATCAGCTTTTGAGTATGGTATACTGGACTGGGTCCCCATGTATAAGTATGAACTAAACATTACCTGCTCTGTTTGGAGGATAAAAAAATTTGATTTCTATGAGAGTACTTTGTATTCTGTTAAAAGTGTGTAAAAAAATAAAAGTAAACAAGAGAAAAAGTGTGTAAAATTGTAAGTTAAGTCATCAGGAGCTGTAGAGAATATTTTGTCTCTTGAATATTTGTCACATGCTCATAAGAAACTCACTTACTTTCCTTGTGAGGCAGGATAGAATAAGGACCTAAGGAGGAAGGGGACAGAAAACCTAACAAGCCTGATAAAAGAGACTGATGCAATGGACTGCTAATTTGCACAGGCTGAGGCAATGGCCTGCTAACTTAACATCAGCCTCCTGATTCACACAAGCAAGTTAGGAAGTGGCAACTTACAAGCACACACACCCAAGGGCTGCATTATCAGAAGGCAGGCAGCATGCGGGAATGAGGGAAGGGGCAGGAGGGGCACCACCAACTGCCCCCCCCCTTCAGGTTACCTCACGTCTAGTGGACAGTGACCAGAGGCCAATCACTGTCGGCCAACACACCCTGCAGTGCTCATGGACAGCAGCCAGAAGCCAGTCACCATCGGACAGCAACTCCACACCCCTAAGCAAATCAAACCACCCAATAGATTTCCCTTGCTTAGTCTCAAATATGCCAATCAGTACAGATCTTGGAGTCTTGTACCCCATAAAACAGGGAACCCCAAGGCAGAACTTCACATTTTTCTCCCTTGAGAATGCCTGCCCTCAACTCTGAGGGTGTACTTTTGTTTTCTTGTTTTACACCCCCCAAAATTCTCTACTTGCTTAATTTGTGGCTCATCCTTAAATTCGTTTTTGTGACAAAGCCAAGAACCTAGACACCAACCCTGTTAACACTTATACAAGCCTTACATGAGAATATTTACAAATGCTTTTTGAAAAATATTTGACAGCTCTGGCAATGTATAGATCTAATCTTAGACGCAAATGAACTTATAGTTTATAATAACTTTCTTGAGAAGACATGTCTTTAAAGAAAATGTGGTAAATAATACCTGGAACATCCTGTTTTAGAATTTTATCCTTTGGAAAAATATTGCATCTCTGTCTCTGCAAAAGACAGTTTTAATTTGTTTGATCAAATACATGCAATTTATGCTTTTCACCCTAGGGGGTTATAGCTTTCAGGCCTATGCATAGCCTGAAAATGCCTCCTTTATTAAGTCCTGAAAGACTAGTCTTTCAAGCTGCAAAACACCAACCCCATCCCATCATCACTCACTAACCAGACAACCATCAACACTTTCAGGGTAAGTCTGCTGGTTGTTTTTGCTGGTTGTCTGCTTGTTGTTTTTGCTTGATGTCTGCTCGTTGTCTTCTTTTAGGAGGTACTGGGAACTGAACCCGGGACCTCCCATGTGGGAAGTGGGAGCTCAACTGTTTGAGCCACATCCACTCCCATAACTTTTTTTTCTTTATTTTTAAAGGAATTTTAGATTACATAAATGTTACATCAAAAATATAGGGGATTCCCATAGCCAGTTCCCCACTTAGAGCAAAGATTGGGAGCTCAGTTTCCAGGAAACAGGCAGCAATTGCTCCCAAGTAGAACTACTGGGGAAGAAAACTTGTGAGATACCTATCTCATTCATGCTCAGAAATAAAATCTCTTTTTGATAGGATGGGGGAAAGCCCTGTGAGAGTCTATCATTTACGTAATATCTGGTTTGGGACCCAAGTGGGTGGCATGATCTCTCATTCTAGCTATACCTTAGAGAGAAAATGCAGCTTGGGAAAGTGGAGAGGCCATCTGGCTTCCTCCTTTCCAAACTTTCCAGTCCCAGAGCAGCAGCTGCTCTCCCTAAAAGTATAGGCTCATGTGTACTTCGGCCTCTGGGGTCATTTCTGTTTCTAGTTGGGGAGGGACTTAAGAAATTCTAGGCCTAACCTTCCTGATGATCCGCCTCTGATTTGTTTCTGATAACCTAGCTCCCATCTGTCTTTGTCCATTCTTTTCTAATACTGCAACCCTGCCTTGCCCCATCTCAGCCCTCCCAGCAACTGGAATGCAGGCCCTGAATCAGTCACCATGACCACATACCTGTTGCCCACAGCAAATGCTTCAGGGGGCTGACGGCCAGAGATGGCTGCTGGTTCTCCACTGTTCTGTCTTTTTTCAGCATTGTGTCTCCAGGGTCCCACGCACAGTCCCTGGCATGTACTATTTTTTACCGTTACTATCTGTTCTAGTCACAGCACTGCCATGACTAATCCATCTTATCTGGTTTTGACCATCCAACGTCTGACCCTCCCCCTCCTGATTGATCCCCAATACTGACATACGTAATTTAATTGGAATACCACACTATTATTATTCATAGGAATACTTAGAACTTTTTGTCATCAAAATGTCTTCCAATTTTAGTTAATTAATCAACCACAGATTTGTGTGGAGGTGACTATAAAATCTGATGTGTGATGATAAATCATTGCAAAGTAGCATGACAGTTTTAAATAGGAAAGAGATAAATGCGAAGATAATTTCAGATGACTTATTGTAAGGAAGTCAAACTGAGAAATGTGTAGTCTCCCTTATAGTTCTTCAAGTTAATTTTGCCAAAGAGTCAAGGACACCTGGGTTCAATCTTGACTCCACCAATTACTGCCTGAGTATTGCAGGTAGGTTTAACTGAAGTCTCTCCATTTCCATATATGTGAGAATAATGGGAGTAATGATAGTGTCTACATCTAAAAGCTATGGAAAGTAAACAAAATAACAAGGGGAACACATAACATGGTGCTTGGCACATAGTAAGGGCTCAATAAATATAAGTATGTAACCCATAAAGCTATAGCTCATGTCAGTAATGTGAAAGTGTGAATGCCTTTCAGCCATTCGCAAGCTTTTCCCAAACAGTGCTAGAGGACAGCCAAAACCAAAATGATCTCCTGGAATTTTGAAGCAATGGAAACTTACTTTTTGGAAGGGAAGAAAGAGTGGGAAGGCTTTAGAACCAGAGGAAACTGGGCTTTCTCTTCTGATTAGATGGGTGGACTATGGCAAGTCAGCTTTGGATGACCAGATCATACAACTCCCAGGAGGCACATTCTCAAGGAATGCAATGGGAATGGTGGCCCCTTTGGATATGGAGCTTGCTTCATATCCTGGCATTTCAATTTCCTTATCTGAAAAATATGTATCTAGATAATTACCTTTCAGGGCTCAATTGAGGCAATGCTTACAAAGCTCAGTGCCTAGCACATGGTGGGTACTTGTTAAGTAGTTATTATCTGGTGAAAATAAAAATGTATGTGCATTAGTTTTCTTGGGCTGCTGTGACAACTTAACACAAACTTGGTGGCTTAAAACAAGAGAAATTCATTCTTTCACAGTTCTGGAAGATAGGAGTCCAAAATCTGGTTATCAGCTGGGACATTTTTCCTCAGAAGGCTCTACAGGAGAATCCTTCCAGCGTGGTTTGGAGCTGTATGCACCCCAGAAAAACATGTTCTTAAATCTAATCCATTCCTGTGGGTGTGAACCCATTGTAAGTAGGAGCTTCTGAAGAGTTTACTTGAGTTAAAGTGTGACCCACATCATTCAGTAATTAATCCTATTACTGTAGTCTTTTATAAGAGAATTAAATTCAGACAGAGAAAGAAAGCCACAGAAGCAAGAAGCTAAAATAAACAAAACCTGGAAGAGAAAGGAGAGACCAGCAGATTCCGCCATATGCCTTGCCATGTGGCAGAGGAGCCAAGGATTGGCAGCAGCTGGTCTTGGGGAAGAAAGCATTACCAGAAGATGCCTTGACTTGGACAGTTTCCAGGCCTCAAAAACTGTGCAAATAAATTCTTATTGTTTAACCTGACCCTTTTCATGGTATTTGCTTTGAGCAGCCTAGGAAACTAAAATACCTTCCTTGCGTCTTCTAGCTTCTGGTGGCCCTAGGTGTTCTCATGACAGCTTAAGTCCATTCTCAGCTGTTGTCTTCACAATGCTGTCTTCTTCCTGTGTGTCTCTATCTCGCTCTACTTTTTCTTATAAAGACACTAGTAATTGGATTACTGGATTACCCTAATCTAGGCTGACCTCATCTTAACTTAATTATGTCTGCAAAGACTCTAGTTCTGGGGGTGGATGTGGCTCAAATGGTTGGGCGTCCGTCTGCCATATGGAGGGACCTGGGTTCGATCCCCGGGACCTCC